>CM034300.1:1218064-1484657 GCA_019925795.1 Dendrobium chrysotoxum | reverse complement strand
TAGCACTTTAAATGGGTCATCTGTAAGCGTAAGGTATGAGGTATTGTACCAATACTCCGCCCACGGGCAGCCACTTTGCCCACATCCGTGGAGTTTCAGAGACAAAACACCTCAAATAGGTCTCCAAGCTTCGGTTTACCACCTCTGTTTGTCCATCTGTCTGTGGATGATAGGCGGTGCTTCTCTTTAGAACAGTGCACTGCATCCTGAACAACTCTCTCCAGAACTGGCTGAGGAACACTTTGTCTCGATCAGACACAATCGATTCAGGAATCCCATGTAATCTCACAACCTCCCTAATAAAAGCTGCCGCTACAGATATGGCGGTGTAAGGGTGTCTCAGAAGGATGAAGTGTGCATACTTGCTAAGTCTGTCAACCACCACCATGATGACTGTGAACCCCTCTGATCTTGGTAGGCCATCAATGAAATCCATGGACACTTCCTCCCAAACTTTGTTTGGAAGTGTCAATGGTTGTAGTAATCCCCCCGGAGCCATAGCCATGTACTTATTCCTCTGACATACTTCACACCTTGCCACCATCTCTTCAACATCTCTATGCATCCCTTTCCAGTAGAGCTCAGATGCAAGCCTCCTGTAGGTCTTCTGAACTCCTGAATGTCCCCCAACGGCACTGCCATGAAACTCCTGCAACAAATGGGGGATGTGTATGGAAGTCCGTGGCATCACAAACCTCCCTTGATACAATAGTCTGTCCCCCTCAATGGAGTAGCCCGGATGACTACTCATGTCCTTCCCCAGATCCTCCCTGATCTTCTTCAATTCTTCGCTGAGCTTACTTTCTTCCTGATGGCCCCCCAATCTATCAACAGCGGAATTGACACCGCTAATTCCTGAAGCTCCTCAACAACGTCTGGATAGGGCATCAACAGCTTTATTCTCCAAACCGGGCTTATATTGGATCTCAAAGTCATAGCCCAGTAATTTGGATAACCACCTCTGATGCTCCTCGGTCACCATCCTTTGCTCCAAAAGATATTTTAAGCTCCGTTGATCAGTCCTTACAATAAAATGCCTTCCCAATAGATAAGGCCGCCACTTCTGAATAGCCAAGACAATGGCCATTAACTCCCTCTCATATACTGACTTCAGTCTAGCCCTGGCTGACAGCACTTGACTGAAATACGCAATTGGTCTGTGGTTCTGCATCAACACTGCCCCCAGCCCATATCCTGATGCATCAGTTTCCATGACAAATACCTGGCTAAAATCTGGAAGTGCTAAGACTGGAACTATAGTCATTGCTTCCTTTAGTTTCTCAAAAGCCCGGTGGCTGCCTCTCCCATAAAAATCCATCATTCTTTAGTTGCTCAGTCAAAGGCCAAGCAATAGCACTGTATCCCTTTACAAACCTTCTGTAGTACCCAGTTAACCCCAAGAACCCCCTTAACTCCTTTAGGTTCCTAGGCATTGGCCACTTTTGCATGGCTTCTATTTTACTTTGATCGGCTGCCACTCCTTCTTGTGAGACCACGTGTCCCAAGTACTCTACACTGGTCTGGGCAAAGCTGCACTTCTTCAAGTTGGCTTATAACTGATGTTCCTGTAACACTCCCAAAACTGTCTTCAAGTGCTCCAAATGCTCCCCTTCAGTCTTGCTATACACTAAGATGTCATCAAAAAATACCAATACGAACTTCCTGAGGTACTGCTTGAAGACCCTGTTCATCAAAGATTGAAGGGTAGCAGGTGCGTTAGTCAAACCAAAGGGCATTACCAGAAACTCATAATGCCCTTCATGTGTTCTGAATGCGGTCTTGGGAACATCTGCCTCCTTCATTCTGATCTGGTGGTATCCAGACTTTAAGTCTAACTTGGAAAAAACCACTGCCCCAAAAAGCTCATCCAAGAGTTCATCAATCACTGGAATTGGGAACTTGTCTGGCACAGTGCCCTTATTCAGAGCCCTGTAGTCCACACAGAATCTCCAACTCCCATCCTTCTTCTTGACCAAGAGGACTGGACTAGAAAAAGGACTTACACTTGGTCTGATGATCCCAGCCTCCAGCATCTCCCTGATCAGCCTTTCGATCTCATCTTTTTGAATCTGAGGGTAACGGTAAGGGCGGACGCTGATCGGGGTCTCCCCTTCCTTCAAAGTGATGGCATGCTCCAGCTCCCTCTGCGGTGGCAACCCCTGTGGAGGTTGAAAAACCTCCCTAAACTGTTGTATGACCGGTTGCACTTCAAAAGGAATGTCTCCCTCTTCCCCCACACTGACTTTCTCCAGTCGTTGCAGCTCCACCAAGTATCCACCCCCAACCTCCTGGATGGTTCGGATCATGGACTTGAGAGACACCCCCGTCCTAGACAGGCCGACATCTCCCTGTATCACCATTCTCCTCCCCCCACTACCAGTTCCATCCGCAGTTCTCCCCAGTTCACCTTGGTCTCCCCCAAAGTTTGCAGCCACTTCATCCCCAAGATCACATCTGTACTCCCCAATTCTAAGGGAAGAAAATCCTCCCTCACCTGTATCCCCTGAATGGTCATCACTACTCCCCTACAAACTCCTCTACCCATCTCAACCTTCCCCGTGCCCATCATCACCCCATAGCCTCCCGTATCTACTAATTTCATTCCAAGCAACTCAACAATCTGGGTGGAAATGAAATTGTGGGTTGCCCCACTATCTATCAAAACCACCACCTCGTGGTCAGCTATCACCCCTTCACTTTCATAGTGTGACTCGAAGTGAATCCCACTACGGAGTTCAGAGAGACTTCTGCCACATCCAGATGCAACTTCTCCTCCTCCTCCACTTTGGACCTGCTCCCACTTCCCTCTTCGTCTTCCTCGTCTTCGCAAACAAGGAGAACCTGAAGAGTCCGGTCCTTGCACCTATGACCCGGCATGTACTTCTCATCACACCTAAAGCACAATCCCTTTGCCCTCTTCTCCTGCATCTCCTTATCAGTAAGCTTTTTAAAATTTTCCCCAGGCCCTCCTCCTCCAGACCTCTCCCTTGGTACCTCTCGTGTACCCCCCGGTGCAGCTCCCTTGGGAGCTAGAAAAGTGGTCGTCATCCGGTAGGATCCCCCGGAGTTGCTGCCTCGGGCCCCTCTCTCCAGATGCTTCTGGTCCTCAACCAGCTATGCCAACTCCATGGCCTCCCCCAGGTCGTGTGGCCTCATCACTCTAACGGCTGCTCTGATTTCTGGTTTGAGCCCCTTCATGAAGTTCCCCTCAAGCACAGTCTCCGAAAGACGATCCAACCTGCTAGCTAAGTACTCAAACCGGTCACGAAACTCTGCCACTGTCCCCTCCTGTGTCAGAGCAAAGAACTGTTCGTAGAAGTCTCCTCCCCGACGGTTCGGAAACGCTCTAGCAAACAGTCTTTGAACTCCCTCCAGCTCCTAAAAGGTCGCCTCATGTCTCGCCACTGGTACCACGCCAGTGCCTTACCCTCCAAGCACAATCCCGCCGCTGTCAGTTTCTCCTCTTCCGTCAACCCGTTGACGGCAAAGTATCGCTCCACCTTGTAAATCCAGCCATGGCCATCCTCGCCTTCAAAGATGGGCATCTTCAGTTTCCTCACCTTGGGATCTCCCCCGTACCCTCGGTACCCTCCATAACCTCCCATCCCCCGAAGGGGAGGTGCTCCCCAAGTGTCCCGATCGTCCCTTCGACGATTGTACCCAAATCCCTCTTCATAGTCCTCCCTTCTACCTTCAAAATCAGCACCTCGGCGATGAAACTCCTCCCTTTTCCCACCAAAATCAGCACCCCTTCTGTCATATCCCATGCTCATCTCCTCTCTTGAGAGCGGTTCTAGAGGAGGCATGTCGTTCTCTCCTTCCAGGATCTCCACCTCTGGCATCCTCCTCCCCCGGGTGGGTTTGGATTTCCTCCGATGCCATGGCCGTCGGAGGTCTCTCTTACTTCCGATGTCGCCGGATTGGTCTTCATTTCAAGCAGTTTCTTCATCATCTCCTCCATAGCAGAAAACCTCACTTCCAACCTTTCATTATTAGTGGAGATTTCAAGGAACTTCCCCTCCAAATCTGATTTCAGTTGTCCGAATTCGCCTTCCAACACTTCCACCTTCTTTCCGGCCATCTTTTTCTTCCACAAACCACAAGTAAACTTCCTTCGAAAGCTCCCAAAGCCCGCTGAAATTTCAGATTTTCAGCCGCCAAAGGTCCCACGACGATGCTCTGATACCAATTTGATAGGAAATACTTAGATCCAAGTATTCCTATCGCTCCGGAAGAGGAAAAACAGCAGAAAACTGCTGTTTTCAGCAGTGGACAGCAGCCAAACGCAGGAAAACAGAGAAAACAGATGAAAATCTGAAGGGAAAACCACACCAATGCTTGTATTTCACTAGTAGATGCAAGAAAACAATAAAAGATACAATGTTCTTCAATTCGAGAGGAAGAACAACTCTCCTAATCTCCGGCAACGCCAAGAGCCCAAGCAAGAAACCCTAGATCTCAAAAATACATTCAAATTCAAGATAACCCCCTCTCCCTCCTAATCCCCCCTAATTAAACAATAAAGGATGACTACAAAATACCTAAACAGCCCTTACTATTCAAAATTTTCCCTCCCACATAAGCAAATCAGCCCCAAGTGGGGCCTACCTTGTCCCCCCCCCCCCCCCCCCCCCCCCCCCCCCCCCCCCCTTTTGTCCGTCTGGCATAAACTTGGACCGGTCCAGCCGGCCCCTCCTGGGCCGGCAGCTGCATAACATTCTGCTTCTTAGATGACCCCATTCAAAGTGTTGTACAGGCGGGATCCACCTCAGTTGGTGCAATTTGGGCATAAAAACATCCCAATTTCTTCAATAAAGGAGTATTTGGGGGAGAGGGATATGGTGTTGGAAGAATTGAAGAGGCATTTACTGAGGACTCAGCAGATTATAAAGAGATAGGTAGATGGGCATAGGAAGGACATCCAATTTGAGGTATGGGAGAGGGTGTTCTTAAAGCTCCGACCTTACAGGTAGAAGACCGTCGCCAACAGGAGGAATGAGAAGCTGGCCCAAGGTATTATGGGCCATTTGAGGTATTAGAGAGGATTGGAGCGGTGGCATATCGACTGAAACTACCATCGACAACAACCATACATCTCGTTTTCAATGTATCACAAGGAGGGTAATAGGAGATCACACAGCGAGCTTTGAGTTACCAGTGATGCTGATTGAGGACTTGGAGGTGGTATTAAAATCATTGGAGTTGATGGGGGTTCGTCAGGGAGAGGAGGGAATTAAGGAAGTCTTGATTAAATGGAAGTGCCTGCCGAACTACGATGCCACATGGGAGCTTTATGAGAGGGTGAAGCATCAATATTCTTCTTTTCACCTTGAGGGCAAGGTGATTCTTTGGGAGGGGGGTATTGTTAGACCAGTCCCCATTGGATCGGGCCAACCGGCCCTTGGCAAGGGGCCAGTTCAGATCTGCAAGGGGCGGACCAAAGTTGGTCCGTCCTCTTGATTTTGCTGCCAATGCTAGGGGTGGGGCCCACTAGGAGTAATTAGGAAGGAAGAGGGAGGGGGGGTAGGGCATGCAAATTATTGTGGTTCTTCTTGTTATTGGAGTTTGGTTTTTTGGGCTCTAGTGGCGTCTAGGGATTGGGAGAGATAGATCCTCCTCTCGAATTGAGGATCAATTGTATCTTGCTATTTTTCTTCCGTTAGTTTGATTATTGCAATAAAAAACTACTGTTTTCTGGTTTCTTCCATTGGTTTTGTGGATTGTTCTTTTTGTTTTTGCTTTTATTGTTAGGGTTTACTTGAAAACTTCAAGTATTTTCTAACAGGGTATTGTAGAAAAAAATGAATGAGACTCATTGCCCACATGGGTTGGCAACCACTTGTTGGTTCCAAGTTCAACTCTATGAGTTGTTGCCCACATCTTGGCCTTGAAGTCTGACCCCAAGGGTTGGCGCCTAGACTCAATGCCCAAATGCCGATGCCTATTGGCCATGGGGTAATGCCTAAAGGTTATGCCCCAAAAGGGTTGAGGCCCAAGCTTGATGGCATTTTTGCCCACGCCAATGGGTTGATGCCCTTAGGACCAGTGCCTGAGACTCTTTGTCTATAAATAGTAGTGATGTTAAAAACAAACAAAAAAGAAATCATAGAATCTCAAACAAAGATACAAAAATTTAACATGATATCCATAAAAAAACTTGTAGATGTTCATCATCGGTAAATTGAGTAGGTCCTGCAGGAAAGTTTAATTACACAAGAACATAAATTATTGATTGACTATGATTGATCGACCCTAAGATGACAATTAACCATGCTTGTTAGGCCACCTGTTGATAACAATCTCATCATTTTTCGCCTGCCCCACTCAACCCTGTGCTGATCATGACATTGAAATCTACCATATTTATGAAACTAGCACCCATAAAATTAATTAATTGGTAAATTCTTGCATTTGTGCATGTCATGATCATATCAATGGGTATTTGATGAAAGTGAAAAATATGAGTAAGAGTTTTCTTGTGAATTTTGATGTTTTAGTGGGAATTTGATGAATGAAGGTAAAAGGGTGTTAGTTTTGTAGATAGCCCAGATTCGGGAATATGCATAAAATTGCCGCATAACTATCATGGTTGTAAGAATGTATGCTATCTGAAGATAATGTAAACATTGGAACTTAGCTTAAAAATAAGAAATAGTTCTTTTATAGGTGTAATATTTATAAAAAATTAAAAATAGTCATTTGAGAGTCATCATAATTATAAACAAAATAGTCTCATGTTCCACTTCATGATTTTCCTCATGTTATTATCGTTTTTTTTATTCATCAGCAAGTGTGTTAGGCCTAGGTGAAGATTACTTTTTTATTCCTTTATATTGATCTTGTTTGGTCATGGATACCATTAGTTCTCGTCATGGATACCATTAGTTCTCGTACTGGTACTCCATATCAACTATTCTACATCAAACATTGGCTCATCCTGTTCATTTGAATAATCATCCAATTTTCTTACTACCCATTCGTTAATATCACATATTTGCCTTTGAAAAATTACCCAAAAAAATCATAATAAATAAAATAATACTGATTATTTTGTCTTTTGCTTAATGAGCACGACCCATTAAGAAATGACATCTCCCCTAGTCTTAAGAATATTAAGTAGAAGTTATGTTGAATGAAGAATTGAAGTCCTATCACCACTGTAAGCTTTTCTGGGATTCTTGATGCCAAAACAAGCTCCTTTGCTGTTTAGAAAAGATGGCAGGCATTGCACGAATGATTGATACTTAAATAGGGATTGTGATCAAGGAAGCTTGTAGTGGGGAGTGCCATCCCCTTGTTTGTAACATTAAATGAGTATTAACAGGTTAAACAAGCTGCTCATTTGGTTTTTGGCTAGGCTTCAAAGTTTTCATCAACCTGCTTGGTAAAAGGTTTAGCCCATTCCCATTCTTCTTGGGTTTTTCTGGACTTGGGTCAGGTTGGTATTGGCAGCCGCGGCACTAAAGGGGAGAAGCTGATTTTTTGCATCATTTTTTTCTTTGCACCTATTATAGTGAAATGAAAGGTCCATGTCAGTGAATTAATTAGCAATCATCTGACAAAGAGACCAAACATGGAATCCGTGCTTGAGAAAATAGATGGCCCATACATTGCAACTGTTGTAAAGATCTCAGTGATCAATCTGGATTGGTTATTAGCACCCTATTCGTCCACATAATGGCAGAGAGAAAGCTAGGATTACCTAAAACAGTGCATGATTCTATGAATCTACTTGTATTGAAAGAGCCCTCGGCACCTCATTAATAACAAATCTCTTATCCTCCTCTCAATCCATGTTTATACATAGTCTGCCGCTCAACATCTTCTATGACACAAGGGATTTGCCACCTCCTACATGGCTTCCTCATGACCTTCACTGTGGTCTTTATCAACTCATGGTGAGTCATTGTTCACCCAGAGGTCTTCATCAACTCTGACTAGCCATCAGTGTTTTCGATCTCAAAGCACGCTTTCCTTACCTCCTTATAGAGATCTTTTGATGGTTACAGCTTGGGCACTCTTCAGTTTTGAGAGGATCACTGGAGTTGGCAGCCATGGTCTTCAGATCCATCTTGCATGGATCATAGTGATCTTTGGAGGGCTTCACCATGATCTTCTCGTCATCAGTTGAACAAAAACATGGCTGAGTACCTTCATGTCATTAGCACTTGTGAACCTACAACCCATTCTTCCAGCTGGCTTTTTCTGTTATATCTGTGAATGAAAGACGATACAACACTGAAGCTCCACAGACAACCATAAATGGCATGCACGTCGAAGTCTTCAAATAAGACAATTCTTTCTTGGTCATTATTTATTTTCCCAAATCATCAAGTCTGAAAATTTCATGTCAACCAAGAATATTATGGCCCTTCAGTATAGTTATATTCAATAACTCTTACTAAACAAATGAAAGTCAAAATAACGAGTTAAATAAGCCAAAATACATTTGAGTTTGGCCTGCTTATGTATATATAGGCAGTATCTGTGATGCTCAACTCAATGGTCATAAAGATCAATAAGATTCATCTATCATGTCACTTTGCAAAGTAGCTTTCTCATCAAGCTCTCCTTCTAAATTCCGTCCTCTATCCACCACTGATTTGGCTTAAGACAAATCTAGTTTTAGTACTCACGACATTGGACCTTTAATAGGAGTACTAAAATTTTATGTGTTTAGCCGAATAGTTGGAATCAGGCTAAAGATGATGACGATGATGAGCCACATATTGAGCTATTGGTACAGGTCATGCGTTTCGTTGGATATCTTGAAGGAATATGCCTATGTTATTAGTTAGTGGATACCAATTTTTTTTTCATGCTTGAAAGCATACAAAATTGTTGTGCTAGTGACAATTGTCCTAGTTGATGTTTTTGTCTGCAGATGTCATTGTTGCAAGGTCTAAAGAATTTGTAACATCAAAGAAAATTTCATTGATTTCATATTCTGAGAGCCTAATCATGGTTGTGCTCACATGTCAACTTGATAAGTTCTCATGGCTGGACTAATCACTTGATGGAAATGGTTTCCTTTTTAGATGCTCTGCAAATATCTTTAGTGTGGCTGACTTATCATAACTCCATGGAGGAGTTGTGTTTCTGATTATTTGGTAAACTGTTTAACTATCTATTTTTCCTATTTCAACGTGTGTTGTGGTTGAACTCTGATTTTTTTTTAATGTGCTTAATCAAGCCTTCCACAAATTCTAATGCTCAATTTAGTCTTCTGGTGGTTGACTGCTTAATTTTGATTTTTTTTTTTAATGTTGAACTTGTGCCTGAACTAGTTATTTTTTAATCCTTTGGTGGATGTGTTTTCTTTTCTCAATGGGAACTTTTTGGGTGATTAATTTTGTGTCATCTAATCAGTTCGCACTGGAGCTTGGTCATTATATCTATTATGCAGCCAAAGGAAGATGAATCTCATCCTATTATTCTTCACCTGGATTCATTGGGTCTGCATAAGAGTTTATTAATTCTTGAGGTTGTTCAGTGGTAAGAAATACCAGATGCTTGAATATTCTAGGTTTAGTATATTTTAAGTTAATTTCGTCCTAGTTATATCTTGTACTTTGAATTTTTGCATGTGAAGATGCATTAGTATTTTTTTTTCCTTTGGAAGTCCCATAAAATTAGAGACCGATTTAATACTTAATATGATGTAAAGCATTTAGCAGAGTTGTATTTGCCATAACTGTAGTATCCCACTTCATTGGCTCCAGCAATATGAATAATCCTCCATTACTCCTATTAAGTACTCATAAGATGCTAACTCTATTTTGTATACAATTTTTTTACACAACTTTAGCCACCTTACTTTTGGTATACTTGTTACAGATTAGATTTATCTACCTACTTCATTAGTGCATCTTTGTTTTTCATTTGTTATAGTCTTGTTGGATTTCAAACCACTCGGGTGTGTTTTCATTTTTTCTTAATCTTGAAATTGTGCTACACAATGAACTCTTTACTATTATAGTTTCTTCCTCTATACTTCCTAATTTGAATAACATTCATGTTAATATTATCATTTTCATTTTAATTGATTTGGTTATCGAAGGCTTCATTGTTGCCAACACTTATATCTATATAGCTTTTCCAATCTAATTATAGCTTATAAAAATTATCCTTAAATTCTCAGCATTAGTCTCTTATCACAGATTCTTGAGTACTTCATTTTAATAACCTATTTGTAACTCTACAAGTAATATCCTCATCTAAAGCACTTTTCTTTTATATAATTAGATCCCAAGTAACAAAACTTAAGATATAGGGGATCATTGATTTTTCATTAATATGGATTGAGAAATTATTATGTTATACTATGAGAGTAGCATTTATTAAAGATATAAAAGAATGGCTTAGGTTATTTGAGCATGTGCAAATGCGGATAGAAGTTGCATTATAAGCAGAGTTGATATAATCAAATTGGAAGGATTGAAGATAACACTGAGTAGATCAAATGTTAAATGACTATAATTTGTGCAAAGATTTGCAAGAACATACTAGTACTCCTGAAACAGCAGGTTTTAAACTGTAATTTTGTTTCATGTATTGTAACCGGGAGTTTATGGCTTCATGTCACAGAAATAACCTATCTGTAAATCAAGAGTAAGATTGCGTATATTAACCCATCCTTATACTTTGTATTGGCGGGAACTTCACACATCGAATATGCCTTTTTATTTATAATGGAAATTCAAGCAATGCTAAACAAGAATGAATGATGAACTAGGATTAATGAAGTCAACTCTCAGTAATTGTGATAACTCCAATGATGTCTATGATCATTATTACAATGTTAAATTTTTCTTTATTAGATTTAAACAAGAATTTAACTTTTAACAGGACACAATGGAGAAAAAGGATACATGTAGCCGACCCCACGTAGTGGGATAAAGGCTTGATGTTGTTGTTGTATACATGAAAATCTCTTTCAAAATAATTCTCCAATCATTTCACATCTCTTTAGTCATTAAAATCTCATTAAAAAATCTGTTACTCATACTGTTCCAATACCTCTCATAATTCTCCAAAGTTTAGCAAGTTTCTTTTATGGACTTGTATCTTCCGCATATTCTCTTAACATTATTGAATCATTAAACACTATTTTTTTTATTCTACTCGTCTTGTTTTTAAAAATATGCCTTAGTTTAACTTTCACTAAAACAAATCTCAAAATATTTTTTCAGACTTTCTTCATATGTTCATCTTAAAATAATTTTTCATTATCATCACTCATTATTTCTGACTTGATTAAACTGTTTATATTCTTTCTTTTACCTTACCATTTTGTACATTTTCTTCTCTCCTTGGCATCTAGCCTGCCATGCAAATTATCAAGTTTTTATTTTGGCTCTGCTCGATTTTCCTTTTAAAATTTCTTGCTTTTTTATTATTATAGGTCTTAAACCATGTGCGATAATGTTGTTGTTAAGCGTT
Organism: Dendrobium chrysotoxum; assembly: GCA_019925795.1. Taxonomy (NCBI): domain Eukaryota; kingdom Viridiplantae; phylum Streptophyta; class Magnoliopsida; order Asparagales; family Orchidaceae; genus Dendrobium; species Dendrobium chrysotoxum. The sequence continues at coordinate 1,473,215 of CM034300.1, read as the reverse complement.
AGGCAACTATATCCTTTATAAGCGATTTAATCCTCCTCTAGAAACCATGTGTGGCTACAGGCTGTTTGAAGTGTCGCCAAAGCCTTAAAATTGCTGCTCATTAAGAAAGAAAAGTTTATCAGTATCTCAGGAACTGTAGGTGTAGGAGAAAGGTAAAACGTGTTTAAAACATTAGGTAGAATATGATCAAGAGAAATAACTCTCATTTTGAGTGTAAGTGAAGTTTCTTTCACCAAAAAAAGAAGGAAGAAGAGGGAAATCCACTACATTGCTAGAGAATATTAATGGATTTCTCTTTGTCAAAAGGATGAATCCTCTACAACTGAAGTTAATGAAACATTTACTTCTTGATGGTTCAAAAAAAAAAAAAAAGGTTTCTTACGTCTTTAAGAAGTTATATTTGCAGAAAATGAACTTTCCACTCTACTATTAAGCAGGCCCTCAGTTTGACTTCAATTTTTTTAATCTCTGGAACATAACTTCAGCTAATACTATACTCTGTAGTTTCTTAACAGAAGAATGGAAGTACGTGAAGCAAAATGCGTCTTCTCCACGCATTAGTTCTGGAGAAAAGATATTGATTGACGTTCCTTTAAAGGTTGACAAGAAAGAAATCAAGGTATTTCTATGCTGTTTTTTCTTTTGCTTCCATGCGGTAAATTTTTGTTAGCTTAATGTGGCTTACCTTCTTCTGACGTATCAATCGTCTAGCTTAAATTCTTTAGTCTTTTCTGAGTAATTATTCTTACAGTTTCTACAACTCTTTGGAACTTCATAAGCAATCATTTGAAATCCATAATCTTCATCAGGCTATTTGAAATCCTTAATCACCAATATATTAGGCCGTAGGAAAATTCTAGTTACAAGTTAATCATGGCAAAACCTCGTGGAACATTGTGATGCGAAGACAAGGTGGTTTAAAGTATTTTCCTATTTCTGTTGGATTACATCAAGGATCAATCTTAAGTCCATATCTTTTGGCTTTAGTCATGGATGTTCTTACTAGACATTGGCAAGAGGATGTACCATGGTGTATGATTTTTGCTGATGATATTCTTCTTGTTGATAATACTAGAGAGGGAGTCGAAGGTAAACTTGAATTATGGAGATCAACCTTAGAGTCCAAAGGTTTTCATTTGAGTAGATATAAAATTGAATACATGAAGTGTAGTTTTAATAGTAATAGACCTAGTGGAGAGATTGTGACTTTGGACAATCAAATACTTAATAAGAGTACACGTTTTAGATATCTCGGTCTATTGTTCAGAGTGATGGTGAAATAGATGGGGATATTATTAGTAGAATTCAAGTTGGATGGTTGCAATGGAGGAATGCATCTGGCTTGTTGTGTGATAGAAAAGTACCCCTCAAACTTAAGGGAAAATTCTATAAGATGGTGGTGAGACTTGCCATGCTTTATGAAGCATAAGTGCAGAGATGAGGATGCCTAGGTGGATGAGTGGTTTTACTCTTAGAGACAAAATATGAAACGAGCATATACGTGAAAAGCTTGGAGTAACTCCAGTGGCAGATAAGATTAGAGAGTCGCCTTAGATGGTTTGGTCACATAAAATATTGGCCTTAGGATGACCCGGTTGGGAGAGTAGATGTAATAGATTTGGCTTATGTTAAAAAAGGTAGAGGTATACCTAAAAAGACTTGGTTAGAAAATATTAGAAATGACATTTCTTTATTAAATTTAAATGAGATTTTGACTCTTAATATGACACAATCTAGAAAAATGATTCATGTAGCCAACCCACGCAGTGGGATAAAGGCTTGATGTTATTGTTGTTGTTGTTGTAGAAAGCCCGAACCATCTCCATGAATTCAAAACTTTCTTGACAGATATTAAACTTTCAGCATGTGCTTCTAAGTTAGCCGGTCCTCTGGTCAAACTAAGTTTGTGGTTGCATGAACCACAAACTCTATTTTTTTTATGATGGGCTTGAGCACCTTTGACCTCTTGTTGCACCTTTGATGGTGCTCTAGGGGAAGGATTGAATCAAGCAATGTAGTTAAACTAAAGTTTTGAAAGATATAACACAACAAAACTCTATTTAAACTACATTTAGAATGGGTTAGTTTGATGGTGTTATCCTTCTTGATTTTACATGAAAATATATGCTTATTTTTTATAATTTTGTTAGACCGGTCCAGCCGGGACCGGCCCAGGCGGAACGAGGCGGACATTGTCTGCCTCCCGCTACAGCCGCACGCGAGCCGCAACCTTGTGGGAGCCGAATAGGAAGGATTTTTGAGGGATTTGGGAGGGAAATTTGAATGTAGGGACTGTTTAGGGATTTCCTTTTGATTTGTATGCATTAAATACTTTGTTTTCCTAGGGTTAGGGCATCTTGAATTTGGCTGAAATTTGAGATCTCTTAGGTCTTTTGGGCTCTAGCGGCGTCTAGAGATTTGGGAGAGAAAGATCCTCCTCTCGAATAGAGGATCAATTGTATCTTGTTGTTTTCCATTTCCCTTTCATCAAATAATACAAATTATCTACTGTTTTCGTGTTTTGTGTGGACTTTTGTGGAGATTTCTCGCTGTTTTCCGAAGATTGATAGGAATTACTTGAGATCTTCAAGTGTTTCCTATCAAATTGGTATCAGAGCGTTGTCTTGGGACCATCGGCGGCTGAAATTATAAAATTTTAGCGGTGAAATCTCATCCGGAAGAAGATCTTCTCGTGGTTCTTGGGAAGAAATATGGCCGGGAAGAAGGTTGAAGTTTTGGAAGGAGAAATTTCGCAACTTAATTGGAGGAAAAATGGTCTGATTTTCAAAATCAGATTTCATCCAATAATAAAAGGATGGAAGAGAGTTCGCCGTGATGGAAGAGATGTTGAAGAAATTGCTTGAAGCCAAAATCAAACCAGTGACATCGGAAGCAAAGGAAACTATCGGCGGCCATGGAAGAGATGGGAACCCTAACACGTTTAGGGGAAGGGAAAATCCAGAAGTGGAGATCCTGGAGGGAGAAGATGGAATGCCTCCTCTACAACCACTTTCTACAGAGGAGAGGAGCAGTGACTACGCAAGAATGGATGCTGAATTTGAAAGGAGAGGGGATGATTTTGATCGCCGGGGTGCTGATTTTGAAGGAAGAAGAGGGGATTTTGATGAAGGGTTTGGTTATGATCGCCGGAGGGAAGATCGTGACAATTGGGGAGCACCTCCTCTTCAAGGAATGGGAGGTTATGGAGGATTTAGGGGAAATTGGTGTGACCCGAGGGTGAGGAAATTGAAGATGCCAATCTTTGAGGGGGAGGATGCGCACGGGTGGATCTACAAGGTAGAAAGATATTTCGCCGTCAATGGGTTGACAGAAGAGGAGAGACTGACGGCGGCGGGCCTATGTTTGGAAGGGAAGGCTTTGTCTTGGTATCAGTGGAGGGACATGCGACGACCCATACGGAGTTGGAGAGAGTTCAAGGATTGTTTGGTAGAACGTTTCCGAACTGGCAGGGGAGGAGACTTCTACGAGCAGTTCTTCGCCTTGACACAGGAGGGTTCAGTGACGGAGTACCGGGAGAGATTCGAGTACCTTGCTAGCCGATTGGACCACCTTCCTGAGACAGTGCTCGAGGGAAATTTCATGAAGGGGCTGACACCAGAAATCCGGGTAGCGGTTAGAGTAATGAGACCTCGTGACTTAGGAGAGGCTATGGAACTAGCTCAGTTGGTGGAGGATCAGAGGCACCTGGAGAAAGGGGTGGAAGGCAGCAACTCAAAAGGCACGTACAGGATGGCCACCACCTTTTTGACACCTAAGGAGCCGACACCGGGTACCTTTTGGGAGACTCCGAAGGAGAAGATTGCCGGCGGAAGACCTGGGGACAACTTCAAGAAGCTCACAGAAACAGAATTATAGGAGAAGAGGGCGAAGGGGATCTGTTTCAGATGTGATGAGAGGTATACGCCGGGGCACAGATGTAAGGACCGAACTCTTCGGGTTCTTGTCGTTTGTGATGAAGAAGGATGGGAGGATGGTGTCGTCTTTCCACCTTGCGGACAAGGTGGATCTTTGGGAGTGGAGTATTGTTAGACCGGTCCAGCCGGGACCGGCCCAGGCAGAACGAGGCGGACATTGTCCGCCTCCCGCTACAGCCGCATGCGAGCCGCAACCTTGCGGGAGCCGAATAGGAAGGATTTTTGAGGGATTTGGGAGGGAAATTTGAATGTAGGGACTGTTTAGGGATTTCCTTTTGATTTGTATGCATTAAATACTTTATTTTCCTAGGGTTAGGCATCTTGAATTTGGCTGAAATTTGAGATCTCTTAGGTCTTTTGGGCTCTAGCGGCGTCTAGAGATTTGGGAGAGAAAGATCCTCCTCTCGAATAGAGGATCAATTGTATCTTGTTGTTTTCCATTTCCCTTTCATCAAATAATACAAATTATCTACTGTTTTCGTGTTTTGTGTGGACTTTTGTGAAATTTTCTCGCTGTTTTCTAAAGATTGATCGGAAATACTTGAGATCTTCAAGTGTTTCCTATCAAATTTTTCTTGCTATTTTATGATTCTTAGCGAAAATATTATCGTTGTCAGATCCCAAGCCCTAAATGAAAAAAGTGGAGGGTTGTATTAGGTAATCGACAGTTAGCATAAAACTTGTCAAAAATCATGATATGTATCATTTAATATATTATCTCTCAAAATTGGTTTGGATTCATGCTGGTTGGATTTACTATGAAACTTATGCATTTGCTAAGAGGTTTGATGGAGAACTACAGAGAGAGTGAGGAGGATCTATATATGATATTTGTTGATTTAAAGAAAGCATATTATAAAGTTCCAAGAGAAGTGCTCTAGAGAGTTCTAGAAAAGAAAGGAGTTAATAATATTTATATTAAATTCATTAAGGATATGCATATATGAGCTATTACTAGTGTTCAAATGCAAGGTGGTTTGACCAATTTTTTTTCCTATTTCAATTGGTTTACATCAAGGATTAGCTTTAAGCCCATATATTTTTCGTTTAGTCATGGACGTTCTTACTAGTCATTTGCAAGAGGATGTACCTTGGTATATGGTTTTAGCCGATGATATTCTTCTTGTTGATAAGACTAGAGAGCGAGTTTATGAAAAACTTGAATTATGCAGGTCAACCTTAGAGTATAGAGGTTTTCGTTTCAGTAGATCAAAAACCGAATACAAGGAGTGTAATTTTAGTAATAATAGATCTAGTGGTGGGATTGTGACATTGGGTGATCAAATTGATAGGAAATACTTAGATCCAAGTATTTCCTATCGAACCGGTGATGTAAAACAACAAGAACCTTGCTGATTTCAGCAGGAAATCAGCCCAAAACAAAGAAAAAAATACTAGAAATCTGAGAGAAAACTGAGAGAAAACAAAAGATTTCACTAGTAGATGCAAGAAAACAAACAAGATACAAATTTCTTCGATTCGAGAGGAAGAAATAACTCTCCTATAATCTCCGGCAAAGCCAAGAGCCCAAGCAAGAAAACCCTAGATCCCAAATTCTATTCAAATTCAAGATAGCCCTCAATTCCCTCCTAAGCTCCTAATTAACATCAAAGGACAATTACAAAATACCTAAACAGCCCTTACATTCAAAAATTCCCTCCCAAACTAGTGCTTAAACTCCCCTAGGGCCCACAGGGCCTTCCGCCCCCCCTCTCCCTGCGGCTCCGCCTGGAGTAAACCTGGACCGGTCCAGGCTGGACCGGTCCAGCCGGCCCCTCCTGGGCCGGCAAAGGCATAACATTACTCCCCTCCCAAAGATTCACCTTGTCCTCAAGGTGAAAGGAGGGAAACTGATCTTTAATTCGTGCAAATGGCTCCCACGTCGCATCGAACTCGGGGAGACCCTTCCATCCAATCAGCACTTCCTTGTCTCCCTTGTTGCCTGATCTGACTCCTCGGAGCTCCAGTGGTTCTAATATCACTTCCAAATCCTCAGTCAGTGTCTCTGGTAACTCCATACTAACCGGATGCTCCCCGATAGCTTTTCTCAACTGAGACACGTGGAAGACTGGATGTATGCTAGCTGATGGGGGAAGCTTCAGTCGGTACGCCACTGCTCCAATTCTGTCCAACACTTCGTAGGGCCCGAAGTACCTTGGAGCCAATTTCTCATTCCTCCTTCTCGCTACTGTCCTCTGCCGGTAGGGTCGTAATTTTAAGAAAACCCTCTCCCCTACTTCAAACTGCATGTCCCTCCTGTGTGAATCCGCCTGTTTCTTCATGATTTGTTGTGCTCTCAGTAGATGTTTCTTCAATTCCTCTAACACTCGATCTCTCTCTCCTAAATATTCCTCCACTGAAGAGACTGGAGTACTACTACTCCCAAAGTGCACCAAGTGAGGAGGGTCCCTTCCATACAACACCTTGAATGGCGTCATCTGTGAAGCCGAGTGAAAAAAGGTGTTGTACCAGTATTCCGCCCAGGATAGCCATTTTGCCCACAGCTTGGGTGTCTCTGACACAAAGCATCTCAAGTAGGTCTCCAAACTCCTGTTGACCACCTCCGTTTGGCCATCTGTCTGTGGGTGATATGCGGTACTCCTCTTCAACACTGTCCCCTGCAATCTGAACAGCTCTCTCCAAAAGTGACTGAGGAAGACCTTATCTCTATCTGATACTATTGCCTCTGGTACCCCATGCAATCGGACCACCTCCCTGATGAAAACGGATGCAACTGTCACCGCGGTGTAAGGATGTCGGAGGGGAATAAAATGAGCATACTTACTCAATCTATCCACCACTACCAGAATTACCGTGAAACCTTCTGAACGGGGCAGCCCATCTATGAAGTCCATGGATATCTCTTCCCAAACCCGTCCTGGTAATGCCAAAGGCTGCAGTAGTCCCCCTGGCGACATAGCCATGTACTTGTTCCTCTGGCAAGCCTCACACCTGGCCACCATCTCCTCTACGTCTCTATGCATTCCCTTCCAGTAAAGCTCAGCAGCAATCCTCCTGTAGGTCTTCTGCACCCCTGAATGGCCCCCAACCGCGCTCCCATGAAATTCCTGGAGGATATTTGGGATGTGGATCGAGTTCCTGGGCATCACAAACCTCCCTTGATACAACAGTCTATCCCCCTCTACTGAATACCCTGAGTGGCTCTCATTTCCCCTTACTAGATCTGCCCTGATCTTTTCCAACTCCTCATCCTTCAAGCTCTCCTCCTTGATTGCTTCCCAATCTAACATCAACGGAACAGACACAGTCACCGTATGTAGTTCTCCCATGTATCTGGACAAGGCATCAGCCGCCTTGTTTTCCCCTCCGGGTCTGTACTGAATTTCAAAATCATACCCCAGCAATTTCGACAGCCATCGCTGATGTTCTTCCGTCACCATTCGCTGCTCCAGCAAGTACTTCAGACTCCTCTGATCTGTCCTGACAATAAAATGCCTACCTAAAAGGTAGGGTCGCCACTTCTGGATGGCTAAGACAATAGCCATTAATTCCCTCTCATAGACTGACTTCAGCCTGGCCCTGGCTGCTAATACCTGGCTGAAGTAGGCAATGGGTCGCCGGTTCTGCATGAGCACTGCTCCCAATCCATATCCTGACGCATCTGTCTCCACTATGAAGGTCTGAGTGAAGTCTGGTAGAGCTAGGACTGGTACTGTGGTCATCGCCTTCTTTAGCTTTTCAAATGCTGCTGTGGCTGCCTCTCCCCATAGGAATCCATCTTTCTTTAGCTGCTCTGTGAGTGGCCAAGCTATGGCACTGTACCCTTTAACAAATCTCCTATAGTAGCCTGTCAGCCCTAAGAATCCTCTCAATTCCTTCAGATTCTTAGGCAATGGCCATCTTAACATTGCCTCCACCTTTGACTGATCAGCTGCCACCCCTTCCTTGGATACTACATGGCCCAAGTACTCTACATTGGTCTGGGCAAAGCTACACTTCTTCAGGTTGGCTTGTAACTGATGTTCCTGTAACACTCCCAACACCACCTTCAGGTGTTCTAAGTGTTCCTCCTCAGTCTTGCTGTACACCAAAATATCATCAAAGAATACCAGTACGAACTTCCTGAGGTACTGCCTGAAGATCCTGTTCATCAGAGACTGAAAAGTAGCGGGAGCATTAGTCAAACCAAAGGGCATTACCAGAAACTCATAATGCCCTTCATGTGTTCTGAAAGCTGTCTTTGGAACATCCGCCTCCTTCATTCTGATCTGGTGGTATCCGGATTTCAAGTCTAACTTGGAAAAAACCACTGCCCCAAAGAGTTCATCTAACAGTTCATCAATCACTGGAATTGGGAACTTGTCTGGTACAGTGCCTTTATTCAGAGCCCTGTAATCCACACAGAATCTCCAACTCCCATCTTTCTTTTTGACCAGGAGGACTGGACTAGAAAAAGGGCTTACACTTGGTCTTATGATCCCCGCCTCCAACATCTCCCGGATCAGCCTCTCTATCTCATCTTTTTGGATCTGGGGGTAGCGGTAAGGGCGAACGCTGATCGGCGTCTCCCCCTCCTTCAAGGTAATGGCGTGCTCCAGCTCCCTCTGAGGTGGCAAACCCTGTGGAGGTTGAAAAACCTCCCTGAACTGCTGCATGACCGGTTGCACTTCAAGAGGAATGTCTCCCTCTTCCCCAACACTGACTTTCTCCAATCGTTGCAGCTCCACCAAGTACCCACCCCCAACCTCCTGGATGGTTCGGATCATGGACTTGAGAGACACCCCTGTCCTAGACAGGCCGACATCTCCCTGTATCACCATTCTCCTTCCCCCCACTACAAGTTCCATCCTCAGTTCTCCCCAGTTCACCTTGGTCTCTCCCAAGGTTTGCAGCCACTTCATCCCCAAAATTACATCAGTACTCCCCAATTCTAAGGGAAGAAAATCCTCCCTCACCTCTATCTCCTGAATGGTCAACACCACTCCCTTACAAACTCCTCTCCCCATTTCTACTTTCCCTGTGCCCATCATCACCCCATAGCTTCCTGTATCCACTAATTTCATTCCAAGCAACTCAACAAGCTGGGCGGAAATGAAGTTGTGGTTGCCCCACTATCTATCAGAACTACCACCTCGTGGTCAGCTATCACCCCTTTCACTTTCATAGTGTGACTCGAAGTGAATCCCACTACGGAGTTCAGAGAGACTTCTGCCACATCCAGGTGCAACTTCTCCTCCTCCTCTTCTGACCTGCTCCCACCTTCCTCCTCGTCTTCCTCGTCTTCACAAACAAGGAGAACCTGAAGAGTTCGGTCCTTGCACCTATGGCCTGGCATGTACTTCTCATCACACCTAAAGCACAACCCCTTGGCCCTCTTCTCCTGCATCTCCTTATCAGTAAGCTTTTTAAAATTTCCCCCTGGGCCTCCTCCTCCAGACCTCTCCTTTGGTACCTCTCGTGTACCTCCCGATGCAGCTCCCTTGGAAGCTAGAAAAGTGGTTGTCATTCTGTAGGATCCCCCTGAGCTGCTGCCTCGAGTCCCTCTCTCCAAATGCTTCTGGTCCTCAACTAGCTGTGCCAACTCCATGGCCTCCCCCAGGTCGTGTGGTCTCATCACTCTAACAGCTGCCCTGATTTCTGGTTTGAGCCCTTTCATGAAGTTCCCCTCAAGCACGGTCTCAGAAAGACGATCCAACCTGCTAGCTAGGTACTCAAACTGGTCCCGGAACTCTGCGACTGTCCCCTCCTGTGTCAGCGCAAAGAACTGCTCGTAGAAGTCTCCTCCCCTGCTGGTTCGGAAACGCTCTAGCAGACAGTCCTTGAACTCCCTCCAGCTCCGAATGGGTCGCCTCATGTCCCTCCACTGGTACCATGCCAGTGCCTTCCCTTCCAAACATAGACCTGCCGCTGTCAGTTTCTCCTCCTCTGTCAACCCATTCACTGCAAAATACCTTTCCACCTTGTAGATCCAGCCATGGCCGTCCTCGCCCTCAAAGATGGGCATCTTCAATTTTCTCACCTTAGGATCTCCTCCATATCCTCGATATCCTCCAAATCCTCCTGCTCCTCGAAGGGGTGGTGCTCCCCAAGTGTCCCGATCGTCCCTCCGACGATTATACCCAAAACCTTCCTCATATTCACCTCTTCTTCCTTCAAATTCAGCACCCCGACGGTGCGTTTCCTCCCTCCTTCCCAAAAATTCAGCACCCCTTCGTTCATATCCCTGACTCATCTCCTCTCTAGAAAACGGTTCTAGAGGAGGCATATCATCTTCCCCCTCAAGGATCTCCACCTCCGGATTTCTCCTCCCCCGGACCGGGTTTGGATTCCCTCCTAAGCCATGACCGTCAGTGGTTTCCCTTACTTCCGATGCCGCCGGATTGGTCTTCATCTCCAATAGTTTCTTCATCATTTCTTCCATCGCCGCAAACCTCCCCTCCAACCTGTCGTTGTTGGTGGAGATTTCCATGAACTTTCCTTCCAGATCTGTCTTCAGTTGCCCGAACTCGCCTTCCAAAACTTCTACCTTCTTTCCGGCCATCTTTTCTTCCACAAAACACAAGAAAGACTTCTCCGAATGCCCAAATATCCCGCTGAAAATTCTGGATTTTCAGCCGCCGATGGTCCCAAAACGATGCTCTGATACCAATTTGATAGGAAATACTTAGATCCAAGTATTTCCTATCGAACCGGTGATGTAAAACAACAAGAACCTTGCTGATTTCAGCAGGAAATCAGCCCAAAACAAAGAAAAAAATACTAGAAATCTGAGAGAAAACTGAGAGAAAACAAAAGATTTCACTAGTAGATGCAAGAAAACAAACAAGATACAAATTTCTTCGATTCGAGAGGAAGAAATAACTCTCCTACAATCTCCGGCAAAGCCAAGAGCCCAAGCAAGAAAACCCTAGATCTCAAATTCTATTCAAATTCAAGATAGCCCTCAATTCCCTCCTAAGCTCCTAATTAACATCAAAGGACAATTACAAAATACCTAAACAGCCCTTACATTCAAAAATTCCCTCCCAAACTAGTGCTTAAACTCCCCTAGGGCCCACAGGGCCTTCCGCCCCCCCTCTCCCTGCGGCTCCGCCTGGAGTAAACCTGGACCGGTCCAGGCTGGACCGGTCCAGCCGGCCCCTCCTGGGCCGGCAAAGGCATAACACAAATCATTAAAAAGAGTATAGGTACTACATCTTGGGTCTATTGTTTAAAGCGATGGTGAAATAGATGGGGGTATTATTGGTAGAATTCAAGTTAGATGGTTGAAGTAGAGGAATGCATCAAGCCTCTTGTGTGATAGCAAAGTAACATTCAAACTTGAGGGAAATTTTAATAAGATGGTGGTGAGACTTGCAATGCTTTATGGCGCGGAATGTTGGCCATTAAAAAAGAAGCACAAATTAAGTTAAGTGTTGCAGAGATGAGGATGCTCAGGTGGATGAGTGGCTTTACCTTAAAGATAGGATACGAAACGAACATATACGTGAAAAGGTTGGAGTAGCTCCAGTGAAAGAAAAGATTAGAGAGAGTCTCCTTAGATGGTTTGGTTACATAAAATGGCGGCCTTCCGTTGACTCGATTAGGAGAGTAGATGTATTAGATTTGACTTTATGTTAAGAAAGGTAGAGGTAGATCTAAAAAGACTTGGTTAGAAAATATTAGAAATGACCTTTCTTTATTAGATTTAAATGAGAATTTGACTCTTAACAGAACACAATGAAGAAAAAGGATTCATATAGCTAACCCGACGTAGTGAAATAAAAGCTTATTGTTGTTGTGTGATGCTGCTAGATCTTGTTGATATTAATGAAATGGAAAGGATTTCCTATGAAAGACAATTTGATGTTTTTTGTCTTCTTCTCTACTTCCCGATAAGATTAACCTGTTATATTTTTTTAGTTGTATACAAAAATGTAATTTGATAATGTTTAATAAAGAGCTTATTTGATTGGGCTTAGTTGTACTTTGTTGAAGGAAAAGCTATTTGATAGGGAGGAAGAGGAAGGCTTTGATATCAAATAATAGAAAAGAGAGGAAGCTATATACATATGGCTGGTAAATAAATAGAGCGAAAATATAATATAAGTGACGATAAATGAGAAAAGAATCAAAATAGTCCCCTAGCTCTTCATGAAGGGTCAAAATACTCCTCAACTATATTAAAAAATTATTTTGGTCCCTCAACTCCTTAAAGAGGAACCAAAATAATCTCACGATGGACATTCTTGCTTGGATTGAACATATATTATATGGCTTGTAGCAAATGACCATCTTACTATAAAATATAACAATTACACCGCTTCTTGAATGTCTTTACTACACCGGATAATATCAAAATAATAATAACATGATATAATATCATAATAATAATATAAAATATTATACTTTTGATAACTTGGTTGTGTAGGCAAACCATCTAACCATGCTATTGCATTCCATTCATTATCTTTCTTTAATATGACAATCTTATGCTATGCTGCATCACTATCGCAAAACAAGGGGCCTTGTGTTGGAAGAGCAGATTCTTGTTTTCCTCGTTTCTTTATGGGCAACAAAAATATGCTGATGGATTTCTGCAAAAATATATTTGCTTGATTGATAAAAAAAAAAAAAAACTATAATATCCGCATCTTTCATGCGAAGTGCAACAACTATAGCATTAATCAGGTTTAGCTCTTAATTAGACTGTTTAAGGATTAATATACTGTTATTGGTTTAACTGCCCTATAGATTATTTACAGCTTGATGAGTGGCTTGGGTCAAAGAGCATGTTTCTCCATTATTTAAAATTGGTCTTTTTCACCATCAGCTCAGATTTGTCATACCTGTTTTTACCCAAACATAATTATTGTTCCTAATACCATATATCATCCCTAATTGCCACTTGATGCTTCGATTAACTTTCCTTTATCTATCAGGTACCCCAGCAGAAAAATGAGTATGATTGTGGCCTTTTCGTCCTGTACTTCATGGAACGATTTATCAGCGACGAGGCCCATCAAAGATTTAACAGGAATGATCCTAACATGGTTAGCCTAAATTTATTGTATTTTTTTTTTGTTTTTTTTCTTTATCAATCCCTTGCCATTTAGGCTTCATTTGAGACAGCTTTCTTACTGCTTCTTAAAGCAGCTTTCTAGCCTTAATCTTAACTTTGAAATTGAATCTTCAAATTTAACAGTTTGGCACCGAGTGGTTCCAGCCTGAAGATGCTTCAGGCTTAAGGAAGCGCATACGGGATCTTCTATTAGAAGAATTTGAGAGTTCGAGATTAGATTGTGGAACAGAAGAAGGCCATGATCAATCTCCCAGCAGCTCATCTGAAGCTGATGAGGAGCTGAGAGTTAAATCTTCTAAATCGGTAAAACAATATGAAATATAAATATTTTTCTGATTCAGTAAATAGCTAAGAACTTTAGAAATTAGAGCGGGGAATATATAAATGATTTTTGGAACTTTCATTCTCTGAAGATTCATTCTTCATTTGGGACAGTTTTTTATTGTTTTCTAAAATCACATTTTTGTACAAAAAATTTTTGAAATAGAAATTTTTTGTATTAAAAAACTGTTTTTGAAAAGCAATAAAAAAGCTGTCTCAAACGTAATCTCAGTAAAATCTCCCATAGTTCTGCTTTTGGAGTTGCAGAGTATTTTCAGGCAAATCTGTAGACAAAGATGGAACAAACAATTTTTGAAAATTGTAAAGAGTAAGCATGATATTGTAACGCACAGGCAGTGTATACTGTATAGTGTGCCCTCTTGAGAAAGGATTTTCTTCAATATGAATGGAATTTTAGTTTTTTTTTTAATCTTCTAATTTATGGACCGATATGCCATCCATTGCCATTATTAATTTTTTTCTAATTTTGATTTTTTATTTTAATAAATATTTATAAGCTAATTGGTTGCTTCTTTAGATTTGATATTTGAAGTAATATCCTGTTAGTAGCTTCTTGGGACTTGGATATCAAATATTCAAATCTCATTTAGGCTTTTATAAGGGATAATTTTCTTACTATTTTATGAAATAATTTTTTAGAATAAAAATTTTAAATTTAAAAATTTTTATATTAAAAACTTACTTCATAAAATAATAAGAAAATTATCTCAAATAAAATTATCTCACATAAAATATGAATATATATATTATTTTATATGTTATTTATCAATACATAAGAGATTGAAATATAGCATTAAATATTTAAAAAAATATCTTGCCCATTCACATTCTTAAATTTCCTCTTAATTTTATTTTTCCAATTTTTATATATTTTTATTTTAACAAATATTTATAAAATATAATCAATTATACTTGATATATGAATTACTGATAAATTATAGAATTAAATATGTAATTTTATCAATTGAGTTATAATACTCTTTCTCCTGTTCTGGTTTGGCTTTTAACAATGAAATGGCTCTTGGTTGAAATCACAATTATAAATAATTTTCAATAAATTTAAATAAATAAATATATAAATATGTAATTACAAATTTCCCCACCATCAAAGCTACATAATGCAAGTATTGTAACATAGATGTGCTGAGTATGGACTGTTCATTGGATCCACTGAATCAATTGGTTTTTGGGTCTGTCTAAAAATAATTCTAAAATTATCTTGGAAAATATATTTAAAACAATTTTAATGCTGTAATTTTCTTCTAAAAAGAGTAAATAATAATTTTATCTCAGGTACCATATTCCAACAAATTTGAATATATAAGCCTTCTCATCATAAAAATTAAAAGAAAAAAAAATAATCAGACAAAAAAATGGAAGTTATCAAGCAATCAAAGCTGCCTCAAATAGAAAAAATTATTACACAGTTCAGACACAGCTTTTCATCCAGATTTCAATCACCTGAAAATAAGTTAACTTTCTTTTTTTTTTATACACACTCTATGTATAAGGAAAAATTATTACATGCGGAGTCCGGACTCGTCCGGAGGCCAATCCGGATACTCCACGTCACCCAATACATAATGCATTGGGTGAAATAGTGCGTCCGGATTGACCTCCGGATACGTATGGACTCCGCACGTAATAATCTCTCATGTATAAGAGTGAAAATAAAAGTCCATAAATCTTTACGTGATTGTGATTGGAATCTGAACGGCATCCCCACGCCACACCTACTAATTTTTCCTCAAACAGACGGTAGAAGTAGACAGTTAATCTAAAGGCCCGACAAGACCTTGTGGAAATATGCAGCTGCTACAGCTTCAAACAGCTAAAATTTCTCTCATAAGATACAGAGAAAGAATTTTAAATAGTTGACCGAATACAAAACATTGATTTCAAATTTCAGTACAAACCATTACAAGACCGTTACCCCGATCTCTTACCTCGATGACGTCTCGGGGGAACAACACACCATCCTTCTTCATCAGGCATTTGAATTTGTTCAGTTTTATCTGCTACAGTTTCAGTAAGAGGTGATTCATCAACCATCATATCTGATCCTTCATCATCTGAACTCTCATCAACATTATCATCCATGGCCTGTTAAAAACACCATAGAATTTGCTAAAACATTTGAAAAAAATTTCAAATTTCAATTAGCCTGACGAAATGGTAACACAATGTTAATTCAACAGACCATAGATTTAAATGTAGCAATCAAGAAAGAGAAGAATTACAATTTTTCTCCCTCAATTGAAAAGGATGGTACACTGCTGAAGAATATGTCAAGACAGTTGTGAAGAAATCCAGCAAATAAATATGTTGAGCCTTGCCCTACCTACTTAATATTTAGGGTTTAGAAAATGAACAAAATGATCCCTTGACTTTTTGTGAAAGATCAAAATGATCATCAATTATATTAAATGATCATGTTGGCCATTAAAAGAGAAGCATAATTCTAAGTTAAGTGTTGCAGAGATGAGGATGCTCAGGAGGATGAGTGGCTTTACCCTTAGAGATAGGATACGAAATGAGCATATTCGTGAAAAGGTTGGAGTAGCTCCAGTGGAAGATAAGATTAACGAGAGTCGCCTTAGATGATTTGGTCACATAAAACGGCGGCCTCCCGATGACCCGGTTAGGAAAGTAGAGGTCTTAGATTTGACTTATGTTAAGAAAGATAGAGGTAGACCTAAAAAGACTTAGTTAGAAAATATTAGAAATGATCTTTCTCTATTAGATTTAATCGAGAATTTGACTTTTAACATGACACAATGGAGAAAAAGGATTCATGTAGCCGACCCCACTTAGTGGGATAAAGGCTTGATGTTGTTGTTGTTGTTGTTATTGTTGATCATTTTGGTCCTTCAACTCTTTAAAGAGGAATCAAAATAATCACATCATAAGACTAATTTCGTTCCTTTTTAAGGACTTAAGGGACCAAAATGATCATATAATATAGTTGGAGATCATTTTGATCCTTCATAAAGAGTTAAGGAAAAATTTTGATCTTTTTCCCCATATTTTATCTGTCATGTAGACATGATTGTAAAAATCAAATTGAAGTAGGAGGTTGTACCAGTCCTCCATTTGGTTTTATCTCATTTAAAAATCAGATCTGTAAGGAAATTAACCCTTAAACCGGGAGTGGTTGAACATATTTGACTAGAAATTATGTTGGAATGTTTTTTTTTTTTTTGACTTCTTTCGTGTATGTGTTACATTCCATGATCTTATATATATATATATATATATATATATATATATATATATATAGTAGTCCACTGAATTTTCAATTACCACATGAATATACACAGAACATTCAACCTAAATTAGCAGTACAAAACCTCAGTAGTCATTCAACAATAACTCCCAGAACTTGGCATACATTCTCTTTAAAATTATCATATCTAGTAGTGTCAAATGAGTTGTTCAAACTGGTTTAAGTCCTGGGCTAGGCTAGCTTAATTTTGTGATGTGCTTTGGTAAGTTGTTCATTAAATCACATTTAAGCCCATTTATAATACAATACACTTCAATAAACATTAATTAGAAATTCCCTCAGTATTTTAGTTTAATCAAAATCAACTCGACCATATTGAGTCAAGTGTGAAGATAGAGATGGTGAATAGAAAAAGAAGAAAGGAGAACAACTGGCTACTGTTACTTTCGTTCATGATAGCAAAGGGAAATGAAAATTTTAGGCCTACCCAAGAAGCTGGGAAGTCCAAGATTCGTGGCAAATAGATGGCAAATTACATTTTTGGCAGCATTTAGCTATCCTTTCCTCACTTATGCTACTATTTATTTATCACAAAAGGCAACTAAAGTTGAACCATTGTCCTTCAGGAAAACTAATCAAGCTTAACATTACCTGTCTACTTTGAGAGACAGCAACTGTCCCAGGAGCTGCTTTCCTTAGTTTTTCAATTGATTCAAAATTTCCTTGAAGAAGGTCTTCATGGATAACCATTAATTGCTCAGCAACCTGCATATAGATTACTATGAATTTAAGCAGAGCATAACCAATGCGCATATCAAGCAAAACTTAAAAAAACAACAGGAGTTTAATTAGACAAAATAATTTTTTTTTCCAAAGAAGTCATGGAGCAATGACACAATACATTTATGAACATCAAATATTGAAGTTTTCACTTTCCCTTCCTCTTACACGATAAATTATTATGTAGGGATAAGAAAGGTGTAAACATTTATGTAGAATTATGCACATATGTTACATGTCAGCTCTTGATTGGTGGGGTACAACTTTTGCACCTTCCTCATCTACACAATAACATCTCCCCACTTAACCGTTTGTCTCTGCAGTTAACAGTGAAGAAAGTACTAAAAAGTGTAACCAGAGGCTGCATAAAAACATATCGTGAATGCACAAAATATAAGAGACCATTTTGATTTGATGTCTTTCAAAAAGCAGGAAAATTGGGTGCAATCCAAAATGCATTCCCATCTTAATTTAGAGAGGGTAGAAATTAGAGAGAGAATGTACTAAACTAATCATGCTGCCTTTAGAACACACTATGTTTTAATTAAATACATTTCTTTTAAAAACTCGAAAGGAAGAAAAGTTCGTACCAAACAGCCCCTTAATTAGATTCTTAAATGCAATTCTAGAAAGTATAACAAAGTCTGATAAAATGTTTTGGGAAGATGTTCAATTATTTACTATAATAGAACTTGTCAACTTCAGCTAACAAATAGGGAAAGGGGTAAAACACAAAAGTATTATTAAAGACTAGAAGAAGGAACACACCTCTTCGACACTACCGTCATCAATCTCTGTATTGAAAGAATGCTCCATATTTTCATCAAGTAAATTCTCTAAATCATCAATATAAAGAGGTTCTGACAAATAAAAAAAGGAAAGTCCTAGAGTGATCAGCCTTCTATATTGCTAAGTATATACAAATATTACAAGCGTAAAAA
The DNA here is from genome assembly GCA_019925795.1 of Dendrobium chrysotoxum. Taxonomy (NCBI): domain Eukaryota; kingdom Viridiplantae; phylum Streptophyta; class Magnoliopsida; order Asparagales; family Orchidaceae; genus Dendrobium; species Dendrobium chrysotoxum. Next base: position 1,454,969 of record CM034300.1, on the reverse strand, counting down.
GTGGTGCAAATGAAAGCAATTCAAATTTTGAACCACAACTAAATTTTTGGTATGTCATAAAAAAAGGTTAAGAACTTATATATGTCAAAGTCTATTAAACTCAAACATGATAGCTAGTGCTAATTTATTTAATTATAACCGAATCTAAAATATTTCAAATCACTTAAATCTCATCAAACATGAGAGGATGGAAGCTTCCCCTTCCCCCACAAAGAGCATAATAGAATAAATTTCTTCTGTATTTCAACATACATCTTTCATCATCATCATTAGCCTTATTCAAACTATTTGGGATGAATCTTTCCAATCATTCTTGTTGGCTAGTTGCGTAAGGTTTGAAAGATATTGCCCAGCACACATTTTGTACAAATTAAAATATTATAAAATGTACCTTCAAGCCTCGATGATATTATTGTTTATCCATTTTAACCATTACCTTTACCTTGAGAAGTGATATCATTTGTCTATATCCCCATTTTAAATAACTTCTATACATATTACCTTAGATTTACACATCTTTCATAATCCTCCGACACTAATTTTATCTACCTATCTAATTGTTGCATTTTCTAATCTCCATTGTACATATCTAAATCATGAAGTGTATTTTCAATTTCCTTGACTTCAATTGACATCACTCTAACCATTCCTAAAATATAATCATCCATCTATGTTTCAACAAATTCATTTTAACATTCTTCTTTACATCATGTTTAAGTTAGCTGCCAATAATTGTTTATTGCCCAGCACTCATTTTGTACAAATTACAATATTATAAAATTTACCTTCAAGCCTCAATGATATTATTGCTTCTCCATTTTAACCACTACCTTTACCTCGAGAGAAGTGATGTCATCATCTATATCCCCATTCCTATGTATAATAGGTCAAAGACACTCAAACCTATCATGCCATCAATATATCTTCTAATAATATTTATTGATAATTATTAATATCACATGCACTAAAATTGCATTTAATATACATAATCTTGGCTCTGCTAATTTTAATCTCTCTATCTTTAATTTATTTTCTACGTTGTTCTAACTGTTCAATTGTTTAACTAATGTGTTACAGAATAAAATTATATCATCTACAACAAACATACTCTAAGGCACGTCACTTTAAATATTCTTTATAATTATCTCTATAATTAATGCAAAAATTGTAGACTCAATGTTGATTATTGATGCAAACTTATTTTATTAAAAATTATTTGTGAATTCATAACTACATCTAATACTTTTCAATACTTCATCATTAATATATTTAAAACTTCAGCATAACTTACACATTTTTGCTTTAATGTGCACCAAAATAATCCTTGTGATACTCGATAAAATAATTTCTCAAGATCAGTAGCTCTCTATGCTTTTCTTTTATCTTGAGATAAAGATCATCTTAGCATGAAAAAAAATTCATTAGCATAAAATTTTCAAGTCTATCTTACATATCTCTATGCTTCATTCTATAATTTATAAGTATGACTCCTCTATTAGCATAATCTTAAACATCTCTCTTGTTATTAAATATGTGTACCAAAATGCTGCTTTTCTAATCATTGAGCATCCTCTTAGGGTCCAATTAGAGTGACTTTTCATATATTTATTTTCTAGACAACTCATAAACTTCAATTTGACAACAACTTTTTTGTTGATTCTCATAAATTTTTGTGATGAGAAGTACCATTTTACAAGAAGATCTACTACAGTGCGGTAGCTATAAGAAAGATGTAATTATGATTAATCACTTCAACACTTGTTTATAATGGTCTATACGCATTGTATACATTTTACTCCTACACTTGAATACTAAGTTGTTTGTCATACTCTTAGCTTTTGCATATCATTTGTAGCTTCAATTGTGCAGGACAAGCCCTAACCTTTGCATTAGGAAAACCATTTAAGTATTACAAAAACCAGGTGAAAGTAATGAAATTTGGGAATTAATTGCAGCATTCAATGAGAAACTGTTCTTCTCCCCTATCAATTTCTCAAAACCCTAGAGAAAAAATCAAATATATTAAGGGCGAAGAAAAAGACTACACCTTTGGATTGAGTGAACCACGACAATATGGCCGAACCAAGCTCCTCCGACTTCCGGCGGGATTCGCGGCCTCCCCATTCACTCTCAACCGCCATTTGCAGAGCTGTCCACCTCGATAGAACAAGAAAGATCCCTTCTTCCAGGAATGGCACCGCCTCTCGACTTAGAATCGGTGAAGGGTTTTCATTGGTTTTTAGAATTCCATTCGACGTATCCATGGTTAATTCCTATGCTTATCTGCTTCTTTGATCGATATCTCCTGTGCTGCGTCAGGGGCTGTTGGTAGCAGGATTTAACCTAAATCCTGCCAAACGATTAAAAAAAGACGACTTTAAGGGGCTGTTTGGATACAGAATTTATGCTGAATTTCAGCAGGATTTAAGCTAAATCCTGCCAAACAGGATTTAGGGAACTGTTAAATCCAACAGCAACTTAAATCCTCCGTTTCCCTCTTTCCGCGGATTTACGGTATTTGGCCGAAGAAACGAGCAAAAGGAAGAAAGATCGCTACCTTCGCAACTCCCGTCGTCTTTGTTCCTTCCGATCCAACAGAAGAACGGCGAGGAGCTGTGACTTCTCGGATCCGGCAGGAAGGAGCGTCGTCGAAGGAGGCGAAGAAGTTATTTAGCGACTCGTTCAAAACAACCTCAGGCGAAGTCAAAGTGCAACGAACAGCCGGAGAAGAGGAAAAGGAACCCTAGCAAATCTGCAGCTATAGGAAGGCGGTGATGAGCAGGCATTTAGTTTAACTATGTTAATTAAAACTAATTAAGAATATAACGTTAATTAATAAATAATTAATTACTTAAATTAATTGATAATACTCCAAATAAAGATTAATTTATAATTAGTTTAAATTCTAATTGTATTATTTATAATGATTAGTTAGTAATGATAATTAAAATTAATAATTAATAATTAATCATAATTAATTAAAAATATAATCAAAATTAAAATTAATAAGTTATTTCATAATTAATTTTTTTAATTATATTATTTTTATAATTGTAATTTATTGATGATAATTAAAGTTATAATCAATAAGTAACTTATAATTAAAATACAAATTAAAATTAAAACATAAATTAAATTAATTTTTTTAACGAACTAATTATCTTAAATTCTAGATTACAGTGTCAAACGGTTCTACTTAATTTAACACTTATCTTGTCAAATAGTTTTTAGGATTTAACTTTAGCGGGATTTAATAAATTCGAATGTATAAGATTTACTAAGTCATACTAAAGCTAATTCCTACTTGTTGCCAAATCCTACAGATTCTAAAATCCCCTTTCTCTCCCATTTTACCTTAAATCCCGAATTTAACTTAAATCCACAAGTCTTGCGAACACCTCTTCTTCTTCGCACATCGCTCGTCCCGTCGATGTCTTCTCCAACGAGAGCTCCTGTCGCCACTCCTCGCAGTCTTTGTCATCGAGGGTTTGGGGGAATTAGGGGGAGAAAGACGAGGGCTTTGATTATTAATATTAATAGGTATAATTAAAGAAGATATATTATCCAAAAAAATAATTTCATCTTAATAAAAATATTAATTAATTAAAAATATATATTAATTTAATTAGATTAAAGTTATTTGTGATTTAGTTTGATCAAATAGAAATTATTATATTTAGTTAATATTTAAATTAATAAACATTAGTTTATTAGAATAACCATTACTACTAATTATAAATTAATTAATGTGATTAAAATTGATTAAAAAATATCAATTAAATTAGATACATTCTGATCAATTAAAAAAATTAAATAGTCTTAATAACTAATATTAATTAATAAAAAGTATATACATTTAAATAAATTAATATTATTTCTAATTGAACTATTTAAATAAAAGCAATTATTTCATTATTTTATTAAATGAATAATTAATTATAATTAAGATGTTAAATTAGTATAATTAAAATTAATATAGGAAAAATAAATAAAATAAGATGTTACACTTGCATAAATACTTAAATCCTAAAATAAATATCTAAATAGTTTATCTGGATTTAATTGGATTTAACAGCTTTTATGATTTAACCCCCATAAGATTTTTGATACTTTTAAAATTTAATTTAATTTAAAAAATAAAAATATGTAAATTCTTTGTTTTCATTGTAATTTTAATACTGAAATTATTCTTAGATCTTCTATTTTATCAACAAATAATATTAATTTTATTGTAGAAGTTGAATCTTATAAATCCTACTTAGATAGCCTCTTATATGTATACTATTATAGGCTTCATAGATATTTCTACATATAATACAACTATAAATGATGAGTTAAGACAAAATTATTCAAGGTTTACTATTTAAAGCCAAAATTAAATTTTTAAAGAGAGTTTGAGGTAATGATCTTCTCATTCAAATTTCATATTTACCTTTCTAATAGATTAATAGATGAAATTAAATTTTAATTAAATGCAAAGAAGAAATATCCATCAGCCAATAAATGACTCGAGCCCGAATTTTTCGGATCAGGTTGATAGGTCAGGTCATATTTTGACACTCCTATGAGCAATTTTTTATGTGTGTGAATATTTAGATCAATTAAGACAAACTCACACACATATCACATACGCATGACTCGAATTCAATACCTTTTTATTGCTAGTCAATGCTTTCAATCAACAGATCAAGATGATATGTATATCATTGTGGATTATAACTTGTGAGAAAGACTCATATATGTCAAAGTTGCTATATTTTTATTACATGGAAAATAAAGAACAATATTATTTTATAGAAATAAATTAATACTAGAAACATATAAGGTGTTAACATATTCATCATCACTAGATAAAGATAATTGCTTTGTGGGCTAGCTAGCAATTTATTATATTTATTGGATATGAGGAAGAACTCTAAGGCCCATGACTCAAAAAGAAGCCAACAACATTTATGCCAATCTTGTAAAACACCAATGAAAGCCCATTAGGAAGCCCCAAATAAAATATTATCTTGTAGTGTCCCTCCTTGCGACCTTTGCCACCACTCAAAACCATTGTGTTGTCATCTAGCTTTTTTTTTCTTCAAGAGAAATGAACCGCATTGTACACAACCCTTCAAATGTCGCTTCAACAAAAAAGGGGGAAGGGAGGGGGAAGGTGTCTCACCTCATGACCTGTAATAGTCTGTATTTTGATATGAGCAAATAAATTTTTTCAGGAGTTCTTATAAGTCAAATTTGAAAATCATCTTCGTCATAAGATATATATTATTGTGTTTTAATTACATGATTTTTTATAATTTTTGGGCACTGGTAAAAATCCTTAAGAAATTGACATCTGTCGATACAAGTGTGAATTTTGATACCGTTAGATATCCATTTTACAAAATGATTTTACTAAAATTTTTTAAATAAATTGATTTATTTTATGAATATCTTTCTATAAATTTTCAATCCCTAAAAAAATTTCTATGAATTTTATACTAAAAAATTGATTAATTATTTAATTATATTATTATTATATTCAAAATATCTTAAAGCATAATTAAAATCTTTTTAAATCTCCATTATTCCCTTTGTTTGGCCAAACAGAAAAATCATGTAATTCAAACGCAATAATATATATCTTATGACGAAGACGGTTTTAATATTTGACTTATAATGATTTCTGAAAAAAAATTATTTGTCTGAGTCAAAATACGGGCTATTACATGACCCTCATTCAACCTTTTTCGCAAGAATTGCATGGGATCTTCTAGATGAAGGAAAGGGCCAGCCGTGAAGAGTTTATCTGCCACAACATATTGATTGATATGATGTAGCTAGCTAGTATATATATCTTATTCATGATATTTAAATTTTCATTAACCATCAACATCCTCATCTCCAATATAGATCATAATCAATAGCTCATACAATCCACCCAACTTTCTAGAAAGCCCTAATTATTCAAACACTTAATCAAATCTTTGAATGATCTTTTATCAAAAAGTCTAATTAAACTCTTTTTGTTTATTGCTTCTATACGCAATGCGTCCCTTTCATATCACACATAAACCTACGCAGTTGTGAATAAATACTCAAAGTCAATCTCACATATGCAAATATTTAAATTTAATTTTAATTAAAAAATCAAAATATGTAAACATTTTGTTTTTCATTGTAATTTTTATGCTGAAATTATTATTAGATCATCTATTGTATCACCAAATAATATTAATGTTATTCTAGAATTGGAATCTTATAAATCCTACTTGTATAATAAGATATATATATATAGGCACGTGGATAATGTGAATGACAAAGATTGCTAATATTATTTGTTCTCTTGGACTTACTTCAATAAGTCATGTTTTTAGAAAATATATTTTGAAAATAATGAACCTTCTTTCCCTTTCTCCCACCCTTCCCCTCATTCAATTATTGGTCTTTCAAACTTTCATTTCATTCAAATTTATTAAATATTAAAATGAACATACAATGTTATCATCATAAGATTCTTAATATGTACGTACATACATACATGTATATGTATGTATGTATGTATTAAGAATCTTATAGTAATATTGTATGTTTTTTTAATATTTAATAAATTAGTTATAAATTTATATAAGCTATTTATAAAACATACACTTCTTTTTTTTTAGAAATTATGAATATAATAATTTCATTAACATATATATATATTTATATATACAAGAAAAATGTATGTATTTATAATTAATAGTTGATACATAAAATTGGCTTTTAATATTGTAATTTATATCTTTTATATAACTATTCAAACACACGAATCACATGTTATATTGAGTCACACAAGTAGAACTAGAGTTACTATAGCAAGATATGCAATGCAAAATATGACCAATCCTATGCTTAACATAAAAATAGATTCCAAACAATTTTATAGAGTAATAATTAGGCTAAGAAGGAAAAAATATTATATTTTTGTAAAATAAATATAGTATTTATTAGAAAAAAAAAAGTTACATTTATAAATGTAAATTAATGTGCTAAGAGCTTGAGATTGAGTAAGCACAAGTATTAGTTTGGCTTAGCTCATTAATTAAAGGAGTCAAAATTTTATGTTTCTGTTGACTCATTTATTTATTGAGTTGAGCACATGTTGTTCATGATTTAAAAAAATATACTTAAAAATTATATATATGTATTATAAAATATATGTGCTATCATACATACCGACATAAATAAAATTATGCAACAACAATAATAATTGATTTGATCAAGTTGAAATAGAGTTCCTAAAATCCAACTCTCTTAAGTAAAAATACAAGGAAATGCAATAACTCCCAAATTCAAGAAAAATTAAAAAATAAAGCCCTAATTTATTTTCATTTTTAGAGAAAAGCCACATGCATGGCTTCAAAAACTTGCTTGGGTTACATTTTTTGGGAATATTAAATATTTCCCTAAATCATACATAAAATCATATTCATATATATATATATATATATATATATATATATATATATATATATATATATATATATATATATATATATATATATATAAAAGCTTATTAACATCCATTTATCAATAATTGGAGTTGACCATCCTAATTTGGTTTTCTAAGATTAAAAAAAAAAAAAAACTTTTGATTCATAGATTAATACAAATTGCATTTTCTCATGCAATCAATTGATGCAACCTCTCATACACCTTTGAAGCCTCCAACCCAATTCTAGATGAAATAGCCTACAAAAGAACACCAAAATCACAATATGTTATATGAAAGTTTTAAAATGAACTTCATAAATACAACAATAATAACATCAAGCATTTATCCCACCATCTGGGATGGATTAATGAACCTCATAAATATTTACATACACTACAAGAAAATCATCTATTACCGGTGGCGATTTCCAGCAGAATATACCAATTTTTTGGCTGTTTTCCGACGGCTTTAAGACCGCCGGAAAAACCGCGTAGGAAATTGAAACCGGCGGTATGCCAAAACTGTAGGAAAACCTCTGAAATTTGTCAGCGCAATGTCCGCAGGTTAACTGCCGGTGTTTCCAGCAGTCAAACCGTCGGAAAGCCGCTGGTTATTATCGGCGGCAAATAAAATAACCGGCAGTTTTACAGACAAGCAAATGAATAAAATAGAAATAACTAAAAAATGAAGCTATTAAATCATGTCATGGAACATTTTTAAGATTAATAATGAACCTATTTGTTGTAGCTAAAAAAGAAAAGTATAATATGTCGATGTATTAATGTTTAATTACCTGAGAGTGAATTGTGTAGAAGATTTTGTCGCCTACAATGGAAAAGTTGGCATTCATAACCTCAGCACCTTCTTCCTCTAAAATACAAATGACTTGATCCAAGCCAAATCTCTTCTCAGAATCACTGATGAGCAGAACCTCAAGATTGGACTCCTGATTTCGAACTTCGATCACCGGCAATTTAAACCCTAACTTGATCGCATCATCGGTTCCTCGGTCGCTTTTATGGTCTTTACCATCAAAATCTTTCTTTTTTTTCAATCTTTCAATTCTTTCTTTTAGTTGTAGTATGTATGTACGAGCTTGATCGAATAAATTATATTTTGACATAATATCCTAAAAATAAAAAATATCAAATTATAATTAAGATAATTAACTATTATGAAATACATTAATAGTTTGATAATCAAATAATTGTTAAAACAAGAACTATAATTGTAATAAAAAATATCTCCGACTAATATGTGAGTATGATCAGGAGAAATTTATAAATATAATTTTTGTGCGTTATAAAAATATTTTAATAATTCAAATTAGTAACATTAATTTTGAATTATAATCTCATTTTTCTCTGTTCATCCTTTGAAAAATTACATATTATCTTAGATTCAACATTTAGGATTTACCATAATACAGATTAAGAAAGTTAGAATTTTCCACATATTTATTAACAAAAATTGATGAAAAAATAACTTTTATTGCTATATTTTATATGAAAATTAAATGCTCATCATCCATTTTAAATTTTTTATTTTTTATTTTTTCAACAAAATAAAACATTAAACATTAAACATTATAAATATGATGGATTTAGGTAAATTTTAACTTTAGTGGGTTGAAGAAGTATTCCTCTTTTTCAAGTGAGATGTTGAGTTTAAAATTATTTTAAAAAATAAAAAAATTAAGTATTTTTGAATGGTTCAAACTCATCAACATAAACATTAGAAAACATTAATAATATAATTATTCAAATGTTCATAAACTTATATGATGAAATGAATGATAATCTAATTCTTTAAGTATTTACAATTTTATATATGGCTAATTTACATATATGTTACATAATTTTTATGTATATCTAATATTTTTAAACTTTTATATTTACTAATAAATATTTAAATTATATAAAAAGTATCACTAATATATATTGTTTTAAAAGTAAAATATATCTTTTCATGCATATATTTTAATGTGATTTAGAAGTTAAAATTTTAGATACTACATATTAAATACGTAAAAATTGTGATATATATATATATATCAATCCAAAGTTTTATATAAATTCACTCAATCGATTGAAATTTTATATTTCTATCAATTAGGCTTTGTTTGGTACGGCTTTCTTACTGCTTTTTAAAATAATTTTTTAGTATAAAATTTTCATAAACTAGAAATATTTGTACTAAAAAATTCCTTTTGAAAGCATCAAGAAAGCTGTTTGAAACGAAGCCTTAGTTTCCACTACAATGGTGATGTTGATGTCCTTAAAGAGAAATTCATACCCTAAACCCTATAAACTTTTAGAGAGAGAAAGAGGTAGATCTAGAGCATGCCTTGGAAAAATGGTCTTGTTTGGGGATGAGGGTTGCAAGCTTGAAGCAAAGGCTTTTCATTCGCATTCTCCTGTTCTTCTCCAGTGTCTTCCTGTCCATCTTTCCCTCCAAACCTTCCATTCCTCTCTCTCTCTCTCTCTCTCTCTCTCTCTCTCTCTCTCTCTCTCTTTAAGTCTCTCCTCTCTCTCTATTACTACTTCTCTTGATAACTTGGTTGGAGACGAAGCTTTTATTAGAGTGAGAGGAGCCAAGCGTGTGAGTTGTCCAAGGAAGAATAAGGAGATGAAGACCAACTAATGTCTAAGTTAACTTCTCGTATCTTTAAACATGGCATCTCTCTCTCTCTCTCTCTCTCTCTTTTGGTCTCCATATAAAGAGCCAAACGAATTAATATAGCAATATTAAACGTGGAAGAAATCAACTTAGTTATCGTGTGGAGTCAAGAGTCTCTCCCTCTCTCTCTCTCTCTCTCTCTCTCTCTCTCTCTCTTACCTCTTCTCTTTCTCTCTTTTACCTCTTTCTCACTTGCATGTCACATGGCAGGCTTTGAATAAATTTTCCATGATCTATCAATTGACCACAACTATGACCACACCGACCACAGACCATTTACAAATCTCACTATTTTCATTCTATTAGTCTCCCATTTACACTTCCTTCTAAGACAATATTCTTATGCGGCGCCGATGCTTCATTTGACCACCAATATACTTTTATCACATTTTTTTATTTTATTAGATTATGGGTGTTTATGTTGTTATCATGCTAAACTTGTTTATTTAGCATAAATTATTTTTGCTTAAAAATTTATTTTTAATCCAAAAATTTTTATGATATTTATAATAAATTATACAACAACTACAATTTTCTAATACTTTCAGGATAATTTATAATAAATTATTCTAGAATTAATTTTTCATTTAAATCTAATAAATAAATACATTTCTAACACTTTATAACCAAGTCTTTTTAAGCCATACTTCTACCTTTTTCAACATAGACCGGATCTAATACATCTGCTCGCCTAACACGATCATCAAAAGGCCGGATCTAAATGTCATTTATTTATAATAGTTACATAAAAAGATAATAATCATAATATTAATTATTATTTAACAAAAGAAGTAAAAAATTTCAATAATAGACTACTAATTAACATCATAAACACCAATGGCTTCATAATGTAAATATATATAACCTTTCATGGGGCATATAGCATCAATCATACATCAAATTTAATTATAACTATTTAAATATTTGTTTTTAATATTTTTTTTGCTTGAAATATAGCATATGCTTAAAGTGAGAGGAGATAAAATACTAAAAAAGAAAATTAAAGATTAAAAATTTTATATTATATATAAATATATTGTTTTTTTTAGATTGGATCATTATTTGAAAGCCTAACTTGAATCAAAATTGAATATATATAATTGAAATGTATATATATATATAGTCTTGTTGCGGGCTAGAGTATTCGCGACGGCAGAGTGAGTAAAGTTTTCGTCTTAGCGATGCACGAATATCCAGTGCACAAACAGAAAAAAAGAAGTAAAACACCCAATCTTTTTTACGTGAAAAGCCCGAAGAGGGAAAAACCACGGGGCCTCACCCAGATGAAAAGATTCCACTAAATTTGAGTGAATTACAAGGGTTGACACATCCCTCGAACTTAGAGGCGGTCAAATTACAGTGGCTTGGAGAGTTAGAGCAAAATCTGGCGATGTTCGGGCGGAAGTCCGACGAAGGTCGGGCTGAAGTTCGGCGGTGGTCGGCGGCCGGGTGGAAGTCCTGCGGCGGTCAGCGGTCTGCGGCCGGGTGGAAGTCCGGCGGCTGTTGGAGGCCTGGTGGAAGTCCGACGGCGGTCGGCGGCCGAGCGGTGGTTTGACGAAGGTCGGTATGAAGTCCGGTGGCGGTTGGCGGCCGGGCAGTGATCCGACGAAGGTCGGCGGGGGTTTGCCGGCGGTGGCACTAACGAAGGTCAGGGGTTCGCTGGCGGTGGCGCTGGCGCTCCGGAAGCCTTAGAGCCCTCTCCAATCTCCAGCCAAAGGTCCCCCTCATGTAGAGAGTGGGGGTCTATTTATAGATTTTGATGAGTGGCATTTCCCATAAATATAGAGAAGATTCGGGGCAGGTTCGGAGTGCTCCATCGGATGGCTCGTATTGATTCCCCCGATCATAGAGAGTTTTTTAACTATTTAGGTGCCTTAACGATGTTGGAATTCAGCGATCTTGGGCTCGTTGGATTCGTCTCGTCGAGCCGCTCGATTTGACTATAAGCATAACATATTTTAATATCATTTCATCATCCAAATAATTCTTTGAACTTTCCAAATATGGTTCGAGCCCTTGATTTAGACCCGTTTGGGCTTGGGTTGGACTGAATTTGGTGTCATTAGGTTCGTCTCTTTGAGATGTTCAGTTCGACTATAAGTTTGCCGAAATTGGAATTAAGATGATCCCGAAATTAATTTTTGAAAGTTTCCAACTTGTATATGCCTCAAGATTTGTGCTCGATCAAAGTAATTTTGATGACGTATCAAGTCTACTTAATTTCAATAATAAAAATTTAAATAAAATAAATACTATTTTACATGCTATGTTATTAGGGATGCTAAAAATAATTAGAATTAGAAATTATTCAAAATTCTTTTAAAATTGGCCTAATTTTGAAATCAGTCTGAATTGATTTTTATTTTTATGGTAACTTTCAAATTGATTTGAAAATGATTGTAAATTTGCTTTAAATTGTTTGAATACCATTTGCAAAAGACTTTAAATGTGAATCAAAATTATAAATTATTAATTAATTAATTTTTAGTTGACTCTAAATGGTTTTTTTGAGTCTATTGAACCTAAAATTAATATTAACTTTTGAATATGGTTTCAGAAGACTTTGAATTTGAATTAAAAAGTATATTTATGGCATTTAAAACTATTACTTTAATATGGTTGATACCTAAATTTTACTATTTATAGATATTTGCACTCTCTTTTCATCAATCGTAGAACTTGGTGAAACTATCAGTGAAGACAAAGTTGTGACTCGGATCTCATTGAATTATGAGATAACAAAGTCACGATTGGCTATCGGATCAATGGTGTGTGACAGGCCAAGTCAACTAGCAATTGAAGGGCGGCAAGCCTGGCGAAGTCAATTGAGTTTAGTGCGATTTAGGGTATCGCACACTGCATAAATTTTAGTGTAAATTCAAGAACTTTAAAGCTCATTTTGATACGCTATGCATCAAAATATCATGATATTTTTGCCATTTAAATTTAGAAAAATAAATTCACTCAAACACTACATAAATTTCTCATAAAAAAAAGCATACATGTCATTAATAAAAAAGAAGAAAAGAACCAATCATAATAGATTACTCATTTTGCACTCAACAAGTCACTCTCCCTTCAAACCTTATTCTAAAATCATAAATATATACAAATGGCTTTCATACAATATACATAACTTTTCAAGAGACATATAGCATCAATCATACATCAATTTTTATTATTGTTAATACCCTTTTTTTCCTTATAATTCATAAAATAAAATACAGCAAGAATTTGATTGGATTAGTCAAATAGTATTAGAAGAAAATTATGAATTCAAGAAGTTGATTAGTGAGTAAGATTGGCATAATTTTAATTTAATTTGGATTAGATTGGGATTGAATTGAATTCAATTAAGCTAAATAGTTAATTATTAGATTGAAATATATAAACATATAAATATTTATATATATTTGTATTGTAGGCATAATTTTAATTTTTTTAAAATAAATTTAATATTACTTTACATGTAATGTTATTGATTGTTATTAGGGATGCTAAAATAAAATATAATTAGAAATAATTCAAATTTCATTAAGAATGGGATCAATATGAATTGATTTTGAAAATAATTAAAATTTTGAAAGTGATTTTTAAATGATTTTAGGGCTTTATTTGGAGCAGTTGACCTCATTTCTCAGTCACAGATTAAAAAATATTTTTTTCAAACATAACTTTTTTAAATGCAAAGAAAAGAAGTTCACGACCCATGGCCTTCTACCTCCATGCAGCATTGCTCCATCAGGCTTTCGTCCATTGCAGAAAATTCCCCACTGCTGCCTCCCGTAGGATTCTGGACCGTGTCTTAGTCCCATTGTGGTTGATCATTTTTTCGGACCAGCTACTGATCATCACTTTGATAGGCTATTACCTCACCAACCAGCTAATCAGACACGAGCCCCTCCTCAGGCGGATTCCTCCTTTTGCTCCTCAGCATATGGGGTATTAGCTAGCAACCATTTCCAATTGTTGAGTTTTAAATCGCATGAAAAAACTATCTCCTAAACAAACATTATTTTTTACTAACAACTTTTCTTACCACAAAAGCAGTCAAAAATTTGTTGCAAACAAAGCTTAATTTGACCAAATTTATTTAAATATAATGACAAAAAGACTTTAATGTGAATAAAAATCATAGATGATTAATTAATTAATTTTGAGTTGAATCTAGCTTGTTTTTAACTCTATTGAACCCAAAAATCACTTTTGAATATAATTTAAAAGATTTTAAATGTGAATCAAAATTATATAAAATTAATTTTTAGTTGACTTGAAATTATTTTTAGCCTATTAGAATTAAATGAAATTAATAGATCACAAAAAAGAAATTGCTCAATATCACATCAAATTAAGAATTGGACAGTGATAAGGCACCATATTATGTATATACTTTTAGCTTTATATTCAACTAAATTTATTTTAAATTTTTTAAAATTTCTATATTCTTTAAAATCAATTTCTTGTTTATTACGTTATATATTAAAATATAAAAATAATCATTAAACCGGGTGTTTGGTCTAGTGGTATGATTCTCGCTTCGGGTGCGAGAGGTCGCGAGTTCGATTCTCGCAACACCCCCGTGTCATGCTAATTTTTACTACCTGCCTGTTTTTTTGCTTTCCATTTCCCTGCGGACAATTTGGAAGGTTTTAAAAAATTAAAACTTGTTTAGCTGTACACGTACCTAATTAAAATTTAGAAAAAAATATTAAATATTATTTAAAATGTTTGGGAATTATTTTTTTATTTGATTGAAATTAATAAAAAATTAAAAATCAAACTTTTAATGTATGATATGATAGAGATGATCTTACGTCACACTATTGTACGGTGATGTGTCATAAGGGTCACCTAATAATTTTTGGATTGTTTGTAAACTAGCAGTTGAGTTTTTGTCATGGATTATGAAGTTGTCATGGAATGATGTTTATGTTGATATCATTAATGTAAGATTGGGTTGTATGTCAATGCTCACAGCATTGCTGTGTTGGGTCGTCAGTGTGAAACCTCTTAAGTAAAAGATGCTAAATTCTTAAACATCGAGGTGTCTTTTGATGTAATGGTTAGAATTTCATTAAAAAAACTCTGCAGTTAAACGTGCTTATCCCAGAGAAATTCTGAAATGGGTAACCTCCTAGGAAATTATACCAACATGACAAAACCGTGAGGCCCCTAAGTCAAAACAGATAATATCTCGATAGTTAAGAGTTTAAGCTGTTACAGTCAGCATTACATAATACTTAGATTTCTACAGTGGCAGTTGAGTTTGTGTCATCGATTGTGAAGTCATCATGGAATCGTATTTATGCTAATATCAATAGTGTAAGGTCGGGTTGTAGGACGCAAATGTGTGTCATAGTTGTAAATTCATCGTGTTATGGTGTTTACGATTATATCAGGAGGGTGAGGTTGGGTTATTGGCCATAAACGCATGTTATTTCAATCTTTTCAATAAAATATTTTATAATTATTTCTCTTAGCCCTCTTTTCTGATAATTAAAAAATTCTTTCTAAAATTTAAGAATATTGCACCATAATTTTCATTTAACACCCTGTCATTGTTTTAATGAACATATAACGAAATTAGGAAGTTCCACTAGGACATCTAAATAAATATGTAATGAGATTTTGAATATTTTTGTTTTAATTGGTAATGTTTTGATTTTACACCATATAAATTTTTTATTTTTCATTTTATAAATATGAGGATGAGATTAGAAAATTATTTTCTTGTGTTTGTTAATTTTTCTTTATATATATATATATACACACACACATAGAAAAATGAAAAAAAAAAACTTAGTAATTATTGGATATTCTTAATAGTATAATATTCTTTATAAGTTTAAAAAACTATCATTCTAGAGTTTTACTTAATTTTTTAACACCAACGACACCACCAGCTACCACGACCTCCTGATTGTTTGTTTGGACACCGTTACTCGAATGTCATCATGTCATTCATTCGCCACATTCTGACCGCCATTATCTGTATGTGATCATCTAACCATCATCTCTCAATTATCATCATGCTCCTATTATCTATTAATCACCATCATCCGACTAACACCGCTACATCTCCAAAGTTCTCTCTCACATATGCAAGGAATACAACATTCTCTCTCTCTCTCTCTCTCTCTCTCTCTCTCTCTCTCTCAGATTATTTCAGCATCAGAAAAAACTGTTCTTAACAAAATGCGGGTGAAGAAAGAAACAAGAGACTGTCATAAAAAATAACCATTGTGTTCCACATACATACTTAACAGGAGAAACATTTTCCCAAAAGATCAAAGTTTTAACCAGCAAGAACATCACTAGAGATGGAAGAAGATTCCTTTCATGACAAGAAAACAGTTTCAGAAACCATATATAACTAAATTAATCACAATCTTCTGGCTGAAAATAGAGGCTTCAATGAAGGCTGCAGCACTCAAATCTTCTTGATAGGTTGAACACAATTTTGATTCTAGAACACTTTCTGCTGATGGTTTGATGAGTGGAAGACATAGGAAGAGTAAAACAAGGCTTCACAAATGAGAAACTTCGCCGTTCACCGGTCGCACAACAGCTTCCTAGCTGGAAGGTTGATTACTCTTCGACGACACTGACCAGTTCATATTCAATCAAGGACAAATTGTTGTCTTCCTTCACAGTAAAATCGGCTGGATCTGTTACTTCAACCCGTCCCCATTTGTCAACAGCAAGCCTCATGGATCCTCTGTACATATCAATCTTTGCATTGCGAAGTACTACAGTGGCATCTGCTTTCATCAGTTCAACTTCACAAAGCATGGAAAATCGTTCAGTTACAATATAAATGTTTTTGGAAAGAATTAAAGAGAATACTACGCATGGTTTCAGTGAACATTCTTTCTTCCTAATAAAATCCCAGGTATATCAGTTGATAAGACTAAAGATGATTATGAAGACGAATGACCCTGCACAATGTGCTTCAACAAAGCAGAAATTGAAATAGCTACCGAAACCCCTTTTTTTTTTAATGATTTCATAGAGAGATGGTACTATTTTTAAGAACCTCATAGAAGAGGCAGAATCCCACGCTCCAAGGGTATGGCCTTCATTCTAGTATATAAACACCGATAAACCAAACTTATCAATGATTCAGCACGGTCAATTAAATTCTACATGTTAATATTTTCTACATGCACGTGGAAGCATAAATAACATAATTAATTCCTTCCAAAAGATATACAAGTTATTTTGCATCCAAAAAAACAATAAAACATTAAGTAGCTAAAAGTAATGTTCTCAAAATGATATTATTATAAATAGCCAACTCCACAACATTGGAAATATTAAATCAACAAATATGATTCTATACAACAACAACAACAACAACAACAAGCCTTTATCCCACTATGTGGGGTCGGCTACTTGAATCCTTTTTCACCATTGTGTCCTGTTAAGAGTCAAATTCTCATCTAAATCTAATAAAGAAAGGTCATTTCTAATATTTTCTAACCAAGTCTTTTTAGGTCTACCTCCACCTTTCTTAACATAAGTCAAATCTAATACATCAACTTTCCTAACCGGGTCATCGGAAGGCCGCCGTTTTACGTGACCAAACCATCTAAAGTGATTCTCTCTAATCTTATCTTCCACTGGAGCTACTCCAACGTTTCCACGTAGATGCTCATTTCATATGCTGTCTCTAAGAGTAAAGCTACTCATCCACCTGAGCATCCTCATTTCTACAACACTTAATTTAATATTATGCTTCTCTTTTAATGGCCAACATTCTGCACCATAAAGCATTGCAGGTCTCACTACCATCTTATAGAATTTTTTCCTAAATTTGAGAGGGACTTTTCTATCACACAACAAGCCCGATGCATTCCTCCACTTCAACCATTCGGCTTGAATTCTACTAATAATATCCCCATATATTTCACCATCACTCTGAACAATAGACCCCAAAGAAACTTCTTGCTAAAAAGATGCATAAATAAGGAAAATAAATGAATCTCCCACATCCCTAAAAAATGAAAAAGAAAAAAATAATTTCTTCACCAAATATGATTTTCCATTCAAAGTCTTCAATACAAAAGGAATTGGTTAGCTTAAAAAGCTACATCACACTGGCAGAAAGGAAATAAAACGTGAGCTTGTAAAAGAAAGTTTATTCGAATAATGCTTCTACACCACTACTTTCAGGATATGCTTCCACTATGCTACCAAAAAAACAGGTCTAGTCCATAAATTTCTAAGAAAAAGTGCAAGTTATCATGATTCAAGAATGGCAGCATTTCTCCTGGAACTGAGTCTCGCTAACCACTCGCTTAACTTACTACGATATGAGTCTAGCGCCTTACTCTATCACTTAGCCTTAGTGGGCCTTGCTGACCGGCACGAAAGGCATTTTTTTCACCCCCTATCTATACTCTATTTCAGGTATGTACTACTCTAATAGGTACTTTTTGCAGAGGGGAAGCGCTACTTAGATACTTTACTTTTCATCTGACGGAAGGTGGTCTTTTAGTCAAGTAAAGTGACTTAGCTTCAAAATCGTTAGTGAAGTGTCGGGATATGTGTACAATTTTGGCACTCGAAAAAAGCTTCTTTTCGTGTTCCGGAAAGTACTACTTGAAAGTCAAACTTTTTGTTGCAAGCAGAGTAGTTTTTTTGGGATTCATACAACTATCGTTAGCAAGCGAATCAGAAAAATCCCATACCCAAAAAAGGTCTTGGAATCGACTTAGAAAAATGGCTTTTCCGTTAGCGAGTAAAGTTCAAGCGAGAAAACTTCCATTCGATTCAGTTTCATTGTCAGTTGCCCCCATGAAAGAATTTGATTCCTTCTGGCTTTGCTAGCACTCTGTTTCTTACCTGTTCTAGGGGCATTTTCTAGTTCGTGCATATGCCCATAATAGCTGAAATATGTTAATAAGGTGAATAGGAAATCCAGGGCAGATTAACATGTCACTAACTGCTAAACAATATAAACTACCTCATATGCAAAACAATCATCAAAGTTTGAAATAATTTATATACCTTTGCAACGCTTGTACAAGTTGAAATAGAACCAATTTCATCTATCTAAAACTTAAGAACAGCTATATCATTGACCATGCTTACAAGTTACATTCACTGTAGGTAAATGCACCCCTAAGAAGCAATTTTTAACTGCTCAAAAGTACCGCACAACCATGAGAGATAATTCCATTGTTTTGAAAATTGGATCAAACCAGTTGGTTCGACCGGATCAACCGGGAACCGATTGGCTAGTCGGTCCGAAGTTTCTCTAAAATCGGCTTCTCATTGAACCAGATAAAACCGGTTCAAACCAACGAACTGGTCTAGGTCTTTATGAACTAGCCGGTCTAATTATTATCTATTTTATAAAATTAAATAAATTTAGTATAAATCGGTAAATTTAATAAATTAAATTAAATTAAATATATTTAAATTTAAAATCACTTTTAAATTTTTTTAATAATAATTAATTTTTAAATAAGCTTCAACTAAGCTTACTCACATGATATCGCCATCAATGTAACTTCTCTACTTAGTCAAATCAAAAAAGCTATATGAACAATACTAACCTAAAATTTTTGGGTGATGTGGTACTAAATAACTAAAATGAACTTCTCAGGTTTACAACATAAACTATATATTTTAAATATAACTTTTAATTAATTTTTATACTGTAAATAATATGAACTTATTGGTTAAAAATATCTAATGTTTATCTATTTAGCTATTTAGTTATATAATATAAAAACTATTTTTTAATGTATTTTTTAATTATAAATAATATAGTATGAATTTATAAATGAAATGTTATGAAGTGAATTTTATAGATAATTTATAGGTGTAAATTATACATAAAGATATAACATAATTAGCAATTATTTATATTAAATTTATATATTTATACAACAATAAACAATAACAACATCAAGCTTTTATCCCACTGTGGGGTCGGCTACATGAATCTTTTTTTTTCATTGTGTCATGTTAAGAGTTAAATTCTCATTTAAATCTAATAAAGAAATGTCATTTCTCATATTTTCTAACGAAGTCTTTTTAGGTTTACCTCTACCTTTCTTAACATAAGCCAAATTTAATACATCTACTTTCTTAACTGGGTCATTGGAAGGCCGTTGTTTTATGTGACCAAACCATCTACGGCGACTCTCTCTAATCTTATCTTCCATTAGAGCTACTCCAACCTTTTCACGTATATGCTCATTTCGTATCCTGTCTCTAAGAGTAAAATCACTCATCCACATGAGCATCCTCACCTCTGCAACACTTAACTTAATCTTTAATTTTATATATTTATATGTGAACTAAATTTCTATTAAATATGAATTAAAATCAACGATTGGGGATATATACATTTAAATTTAAAATTAGTAATTATTTATATTTAAATATATAACATAAATTAATAATTATTTATATTTAAAATTATAGAATATATAATTTACATATGAATTTTATTTATTTTTTAGTCCCAAAATTATATTATTTCATAATTATTATATCATTATCTTATCATTTAGATATCATTTAAACATTTTTAATATTTATTACATCATCCAATTTGACCCTGGTTCAACCCCGGTCGAACCATTAAATCTTGAACATCTCTCTTCTCTGGTTTTATCTTCGGTCCGGTTTTTATAACCTTGGATAATTCAACTTCAAAAACGAACAGATCCTTATCTCTCTACAATACTAAGGATCTTACTATGTAGTAGACAAAAGGTTGAATCATGATATAAACCACTTACACAAAAAATGCAATATCAAAACATAGTGGGGCTCTAATAAATCAAGATAAACACCAATATATATAGAAGCAATTTTAAACTTATAATGATCAATCAATAATTATAGGAGATGATACAGTATCTAAGAGTGCTAATTTGTAAATAATATAGGAATTATACAAGAACATAAAGATTCGGGAGTGGAATTAAGGGATCATCAATACAATGTTATGCTATTAAAATATGCTAGTTATTTATTTTTTTGGATAACCTTTAAAACATAGATATTTGAATGAAATTGCAGTCCTACTTCGCTAATATTTAGATGTCAGCATCTAATGGATAACACTGAACCAAAACATCTACTAAACAATATCAAGGCTACATTTTTAAATTGGAAGAAGATTTTAAAAAAAATCTTCAGCTTAACATTTGACATCACATCCTTACAGCGAAGTGCATCTATCATCTATTAGTGGATAAGGAACCTCTATTTCACTGTTTTTTCAATGTATTTCATACAAGTAAATGCTTACTTTTGCAGTCGTAGATCTATAATTTCGTTGAAATTGAAATTATTTTGATTATGTGTAGTTTTAAGAAATTTAAATATATAAACCATGGTGTAAAAAAATTTGTATTATGCTTTTTCCTTGAGAGAGTATAAGTGAAGAATCAAAGATACTCACTACTGACTACCCATGTCAGCTGTGTTATACCGAACCGAAAACAGTAAGGTTAGTCTATTTCAATCAAACACAGTAATGTTTGTCTATTTCAATCATATGATATCAAGTTTCCTATATCTCAACAAGCCACACTCCACAATTGTCATCATTCTCCTATAAATATAATAAAAGAACCAAAAATAATTAATAAAAGAAGGAATGAAAAATTATAAAAGGGTTCTTAGGAAATTTTTGGCTACAAAAAGGATTAGTAAATCCTGTAAATCTAGATTTATTAAATAGAGAGATGATTAAATCCTAAAAATTATTCTGCATAACAACTATCAAATCTTCATAACTTGTTCGAATATTTGGTTCTAAATTTAAATAGTGAGTGAGCCTTATGGAGCTATTTGGTTGCAAGATTTGGCCAAGATTTACGTTAAATCTTGCAAAACAGTTTTTTTGAGCCACATATATCCCACTATCTTCTAGAATCCCATTTTCCTCTAGCTTTAGGCTAAATCAAACATTTTGTAACTATCGGGGAAATAGGATTTCAAACATTTACCCTTCTCTTCAATGTGCTTCTTCTCCTTCTAAATCCTTAAAAAATAATTTACACCGGATTTAATATTTTTCAGTATTGAACACCTCCAGAATATACTAAATATCAATTTACAACACTTATGAAATCCTACTTGTAGTCCAATAGCTCATAAATCTGTTTGTTGCGTCGTACAAAGCTAAGACGTTAAACTTTATATTTCTCTACCGCTGCGAATATTCCAGGACGCAACACTGTTAATATGGTGAATGGTAGTATTTGCCAAATGTTGGATTCAGCGAATTACAAGGCTGAAACAATATTTACCAAAACAGTAGGATTTAAAAACACCAAAATTATGTTTGACAGGATTCAAGAAAAATATTGCTTAAATCCTGCTTAAAAACAAGATACCAAACAGCTCCTTAAAGAAAATCAACAGCAAAAAAAAACTTCAGAAACAATTAAAAACATGTAAGACCACTAATAACTTCAATAAATTAAACATAGATAATGATAAAATATTTATCATAATGGTTAAATTGCATAGACCTAATGAATGGTAAAACATGATTTAGTAAAATGTAATTTCTATAATTAATTTAAGGAAATCAATCTACCTTGATCATTTCTAGCAGTAAACACAATCATTCCAGTCTCATCCCCAACCAAGCATTCAGCAATACGCGGCTGACGAGATTGAGGCCCATCAGCCCTCCCCTTTTGTCTAATTATCTTCGAGTCAACTACTTTCACAGTAAGTGTGTGGCCAGAAGTACCAGGGCGGAGCTGATCCACTTTGGTAAACACTGGTTTCCTTAAACCAGACTTTGACTCAGCCATTTCGCCAACAAAAATCTGAACAAACATGAAGAAGCCAATGTAAACCATACAACAGAAACTGCAGGCTTGAACTTCCAATTTCAAAAAGGGAAATTTTTATTTATTTTTTTTAAATCTCAAACGGAAAAAAATTCAGATTGAATAATTGAAAACTAGGAAACAATTAGGTCTTCATAGCCGTGAATACTTAAAAAATAAATTTTATAGAAAAAAAAATTATTGAAAGAGTTGGAAATTCAGATCCAAGCATAAAAAAGCTATGAAGTTTTAAATAGATAACACACCAATCCAAATAAACAACGAAGACCCTCAAGAAAAAACGAAAAAATAATGTGAATTGAACTTATCTCAAGTACTCATATACAATTGCCAATAAAACATTAATAAAGAAAGCACTTACCCATTCTCCGAATCATCAAATCTAGGAAAAAAATTAGGGCTTCATAGAAATATTAGATTTATGGGGAAATTCAGATCTAAGCATAAAAAAGGAAATTTGCAGGATCAAACTAAGGAGAAATGTACCAAAGTGAACGATTTGAAGTATTGTGCGGCAATTGCATGTAACAACAGATATTAAAATGCTAGGGTTTGTAAAGCTTACGACTTTTTCCCCTTCGCGTCTTGCCCTCTGTGATTTGGAACCCCGACGCGGCGGACTTTTAACAGCGCGAAAATGAGTACATAGCCGTCCGATCATTGACTACTAACAGTACACGTGGCGGACAAGGGGAAAGCAGAAATTATCAAGAAGGGAACTGCCAGAGGCGCACAGCAAGAAAATTTTAGTTAATAAGTTTTTAATAACTTATTGCCGAAATTTGCTCAGAGAAAATCTGGCCGAATGAAACAGATTATAAAAATTGTCTGATTTTGTTTAGGGCTGTCAATTTTGGGTTACAGATCAGGTTCAGGTCAAATTCGGAATTGATCCGGCACTATTCGGGTTCGGGTCAACCCGACCAGTTTTTGCAAACGGGATGATTTTCTGGACCCGAACCCGACCCGCTTCAGGTTCGGGTCAACCCGGCCCGACCCGCGGATATGGCAACGCCGGCAGCAGCGGGTTGGCAGCAATGGTGGACCGACGGCTGGCGGCAGCGGAAGCCGGCGGAAGCGGCCGACTAGGCGGCAACTGACACGGGATGCGACAGCGTGACATGACGCGACGCTGTGCGATCGCGTGACTCGGGCAGGCGGGCCTCGGGACGTGACGCAGATAGCCAGGGCAGGCAGGCAGGCTTGTCGCGGGGCAGACGGGGCAGCAGGGGTAGGCGGGCAGGCGGGCCACGGGCAGGCGAGGCGGCTGGAAAGGCGGGTAGACTCGGGCAGGGCCGGTCAGAGCGGGCAGATGGGTTTCCGGGTCAACCTGAACCTGACCTGGTTTTGCAAACGGTCGATTTTCCAAACCCAAACCCGACCCGCTTCGGGTTCGGGTCAACCCAAACCCGAAATTTTCGGGTCGGGTTCGGTCGGGTTTTCGGGTCGGGTCCAATATTGACACCCCTAATTTTATTTATTGAAAGTAATAAAGTTCGATCGCAAAGAACTATCTCATCATAAAAAATTTTAAAACTTATAAGAAATTATATTCAAATAAATATTTGATAGATATTTGAAAGCAAAATTGTAATAATTTTCCGAATACTCTTAAAATTTTTTTCTTTTAATGAAAATATATTTTTTTAATGAAAATATACTAACTGTCAAATAATCTGATTTGTAAATTTTGTTGAATGCAAAAAAAAAAAACACACAGATGAGAGAGGAGGAAAGTGGAAATATCAAAATTAATATTGTGAGGTAAAAGTTAAGTGACTGTTAACTATTGCACAATATGTTAAGCTAATTTGTTAGAATGAATGCATCATAATAAACTAATTGAAAGGATTTTATATAATTGCATATATTTTTCAGATATTTAACAGATGGTCGGCATGTTATGATACATGAAAGGTTACCTACTGGAAGCTTTTAGAAAGGAAAAGCAAATAGAATAACAGAGAGAAAATTCATTTTCATTAGCTGAAATTTCCTGTACAGTAATCAGTGGTTTATATAGAAAGTATAAAGGAGTGCAGGAGTGTAGAGCCGGTATAATTGTCCTTAGTGGAATACTCCTATCACATGCAGAGTAGTGGAGATACTCTTGCTGAGCTGGTTGGTGTAGGATAATGCTTTAGAACCTGAGGCATAGTAGAGGTAGATGTTAACAGCCCCCCTCAAATTAAGTATCTGGTGGTTGGATAGTTAATTTGTCTCGGAGTAAATTGAATTTGTTGATGGAGAGAGGCTTTGTTAAGATATCTGCCGGCTGGTCAATGGAGCTTATGTGGGATACCTCAATCTCTTTTGTTTTGATGTGATCACTAATAAAGTGATAGTCTATTTCAATGTGCTTTGTCATTGCGTGAAACTCCAGGTTATTCGCCAACGCCAATGCTAAGATGTTGTCACAGTAGATGGTTGTTGGTTTGGATTGAGGTATATTGAAATCTGTGAGGAGCCGACGAAGCCATAGAACATCTGATGTGGCGGAGGCTAGGGCTCGGTACAATGCTTCAGTGGAGGATTTGGCTACCGTGGCTTGTTTCTTGACGCTCCAAGAGATTAGATTTCCACCCAAATAGGAACAAAACCCAGTGATTGATTTGTGATCTATGTAATCAGCAGCCCAATCCGAATCACTGAAGGTTTGTAGTTGAAGATTGACATGTGTGATTGGAAGGCCATATTCAAGAGTGCCTTTTAGATATCTGAGAATTCGCTTAAGATTCTTGTAGTCATCATTGGTAGGATTGTGCATGCGTTGGCAGACGATATTTGTGGCAAAGACGATGTCCGGGCGTGTGACGGTAAGGTATTGCAGTGATCCTGCTAGTTGCATGTGCTGAGTTAGATCGGGATAGAGTGTAGCGTCTGGCTTGGCAGATGAGCTTTTGACAGATATGGGCGTTGGAGTTGCTTTGCTGTTTGTAAGACCTGCAGAGTTTAGGATGTCTTTAGCATAATGTGATTGTTGGAGAAACATCCCTTTTGTTGTTTGGGTAATCTGTATGCCGAGAAATAGAGAGGCATCGCCTAATTATTTTAGTGAGAATGCAGTTTTTAGGCAATGAAGCAGCTCTTGTATGGTAGGTGGGTGATTCCCGGTTAGAAGAAGATCATCAACATATATTACTAAGTATAAGTGAACCTCCTTTTTGTTGTAGATTAGCAAGGAAGGGTCGGATTTGCTAAACTGAAATCCAAACTGTATGAGAAAGGAAGTGAGTTTTTGAAACCATTGTCGGGGAGCCTGTTTGAGGCTATAAATGGCTTTGTGCAGCTTGCATACATGGTGAGGGTAATGTGGATCTATGAATCCTTGAGGTTGTTGCATATAGACGTCCTCTTGGAGCTCACCGTGGAGAAAGGCATTTGCAACATCAAATTGAAGGAGTGGCCAGTGCTTGTGAAAAGCAATTGTGATGAAGACTCGGATGGTCGGCATTTTAGCAACGGGACTAAAGGTATCTTTGTAGTTGATCCTATACTACTGAGCATATCCTTGAGCTACTAAATGAGCCTTATAACGGTCCAATATGCCATCCGAATGTAGCTTAGTTATGTATGTCAATTTGCAACCCAAGACTCATGTGTTGGCTGAAAGTGGGGTTAATGACCATGTTCCTTGTCTTTGAAGTGCAAGGAATTCTTCTAATATAGCTTGTCGCCAGTGTGGGAGTTTGGAGGCTTGAGTGTAGCTTGTGGGGGTAAGGGTTGGAGCTATAGTTACTACTAAGTTAAAAATCTATTTTGGTTTAAGATGACCAATCCTAGATCTCGTTTGCATAGGATGTAACACACGGGGTTTGATGCAAGAGGTGGTGAGCAGGTAGTGGGTATTGGTATGGGGAAGGTCGTAGAGGGAAGTGGTGGTTGGGTGTTGGGAGATGTAATAGTTGGTGCAGGTTTGTGTGGAGGGTTAGTTGGTTTTGTGTATGTGGAGGTTGGTATGAGAAGGAGAGGTGGTATGTAAGAGGAAGGTTGAGCTGATGGGGCAGGGGAGTTAATGGAGATGGAAGGAAATGCGATTTTATGAAACCAAACGTGGCGTGAATTCATGTTGAATGCCATTATTATGGAGAAATTGTCTGAAAGTTGTACTCATGTATTCCCCACCTCCATCAGATCTGAGGATTTTAATGTTTTTGTGGAAGGTTGTTTTGATCATTTTTGTGTATTGTTGAAATTTGGAGAGGGCTTTATCTTTGAAATGCATTAAGTATAACCAGCAATAGCGAGTGGAATCATCAATAAAAGTAATATAATATCTATAACCATTCAAAGAAGCAACGGGTGAAGGACCCCAAACATCAGAATGTATTAGACTAAACGATTGAGTTACATTTGGAATATGTTTGGTGAAAGGTAACTTGTGGCTTTTGGCCACATTACAAGAGGTACATAACGTAGTAGAGGAGCTAATATGCAGAAAGGGAAATTATTTTGATAGAATGGTCATCACTTTGTGGTGAGGATGACCTAACTGAGAGTGTCATGGCTGATATGAGGTTGCTATGTTGTGGAGAGCATGGAGTTGATTTGCTTTGTGGGTGCGGATTGGATAGATACCATCACGGGTGCAACCACAGATTAGTGTTTGGTTGTCCCGCCGATCCTTAATCACAAAGCTGTCAGCATCAAAATGAATACAACAGTTGTTGTCAGATGTGAGTTTAGATATAGATAAAAGATTATGGGAAAGAGATGGGACGTGAAGAAGGTTGTGTAGACGAAGCTTACGAGCAGAGTCTAGTATGGGCAGGAGTCCTTGCCCACTATGTTGAATTGGAATGGTGGTTCCATTTGCAATGGAGATAGAGTCCGGACCTTGATATGGAACCAGAATCCATTTAGTGGTGGGTTCGGATGGAGTTTATGATAGAAATGCTCGTTGGCTTGAGTTAAGAATAGACGCATATTGCAGATTGCACCTGTGCCAACATGAAAGAGCTGTATGGCCTATTTTCCCACAGATCTGATAGGTGGATCTTGGAGTGTTGCTGGTTTATGGGGACTGCGATTGCCTATTGGAAGTAGATGGATTAAAGGGAGCACCTCTATCGCGGTTGGTTCTGGTTGCATTGAACTGGTTTTGGCGACCTCTTGGAGAAGATCCACGGATGGAGTACAGCGCCTGATTTTCTGGAGGAGGTGTGTTCTGCTTTTGAAGCTCATTTTGAATGTTTATCTCTTCACTATAGAGTAGTGAATAGAGCACTTCTAGACTGATAGGTAGGAGAGAAATGCGGATGGCTGCTTTGAACGGGTTGTAGGAGGGTGGTAAGCCATTTAAGGTGTAAAGGATAATATCCTTAGCATCAATGTTTGAACCTGCTGCCGCAATATTGTCAACTAGTGATTTGATGTGGGAGAGATATTGGTTGATGGTCTAGTCCTTCATCTGGACATAATGCAATTCATTCTTTAGTTGTATGACTCTGGATCGGTTGGTTGGCTACAGTCGTAGTTCTAGTGTTGTCCAGATCTCATGAGAGGTAGTGAGATGAAGGATGCGTGATAGGTGTGGGTCTCCAAAAGGATTTTGCTCGCAGTGAATATAATGCAAAGAGTATTACCGCACTATCCCATAGGACAAAATGATCGTAGGCCTTTACACTCTACCCAAGCAGGCCAATAGAAGAGTAGATGGAGTCATACATACGATTAGCCATGGAGGATAGCGGCTTTCACCTACACACCTCGATGGAGAATAATATGTATGACACGATCAAAGTCACGAGATTTCTCCCATTTGATACATTAGCTTGAATGGGGTTTATTTGATGTGGGGATCGGTTTCCTACGGGCGCAAGCCCCCGTGGTTAATTACATCTTAAGCCTTGACTTAAGAAAACTCTCGATTAAGGATTTTATATCATTCTCCTATATGGGTTTGACGCATAGGGAAATTTCTAAGATCTTCCTAATCAAGGGAATAAAAGGTTCAATTGGGTTATCCAACAAGCACGGATCATATGATCATTTGGGGGGCTAGAAGAGACTAAACTGGTGGAAAAGAAAGAAACATTGCATTCCAATCATACGTGAGAGAAGGATGGAGGTGGCGCAATCTATGTGACGCATATGGGTGGGATTTATAGTCTCTGATGGATAGAGAGCTTACCTACTGATAAGGCGTACAGTAGTATACCAATACTACCAGCCTTTGATCCTAAATTTACAAGAGAAGTAGCACTGTGCATACAATGCTAGCATCCACGACCTAACTAATGCAAGACACCGCGATGGGACTTATAACTTAAACCCCACTAGGGATCTAAGTAGCCCCGACATAGATTTATCACCCTGCTCGAAAAGGGGTACCAGCTAAACTCCTCCTAGCGTATAAAAGCCATGATATCCGGTCTTATGCAAATGCAAGAGTGGTGGGAGGCACATAAAAGGAAATAGGTATCAAACCCGACCATGAATGGTACTATGCTTATGCAAAGTGAACTATCCTTCTTTGTTATGAAAGAAAAATCTATATGATTAGACTCAAGGCTATGCATGACAGCATGATATAGGTAGGGCCCAAATAAGATTGGCCAGTAGTCACTATTAAGTGAACAGGGATTATTCATCATCATTTTAAAAGGTGACACCTTTAAAGGAGTCATGCATTAACTTTGAGAAAATTGATTGATTTTAAATCCTATGTTCCTTTTTATCTTGCTTAAATAAATTTTAGCTTTATAGAAAATTTAACATGCTGGAGAGCCTAATGTAAAGATTCCGTCCGAGCCACCCCAAAGCAAAGCAAAGTCAGAAACCTAGGAAAAAGCATGCAGTTCTAATGTGCAAATAAAGTAAACACATCATCATAATATTAATCCAAATGCCCAAAGTTTGTGGCAAGCACCACTTATTATACAACCCAAAAAGTACTAAAAAGTAAAGGTGGCCGGGCTCCACCGACAACAACCCGGATTCTATCCCTAGAAAATGACGCAAGTCTTAGAAATGAGGTATTTTTATCTTCATCGTCTTTCCTTCAAGCTTCTTGTGTTGCATCATCCAATAGGATATCCAAATAAAAAGAAATCCCCAATAAAGGGTTTTTTTTTCACTTTGGATCCCTAACAAATTAAAAATACCCCATTTAAAAGCTTTCACAACACTTTAAATCAAATTACATTTTATAAAAGAAAATTATATTGAGTTCCTACAAAAAATACATATCTACACAGTTATAATAATCACATATGAATCATTCAGAACCTAGTCCTTAGGGCTATATTCCCAAGGTGATTTTTAGCATTCTTCGCGGTACCTATTAAATAGCGCATTTATAATGACACCATTTTTTTTATATTGCCCTTTAGGAACATTACCACCTGCAGAAAATATTTCTATAAAATCTAACCACTTAAGAGCAAGTGCCCACTCATCAATCAAAAAGAAAAGAAAGCAACCAAAAATAAGCCAAGCCAGAAACAATCATCATATCATCACATATGCAAAATGTAAGAGAAAGAAAGTGTAAAAGGTTATCCTAGCTACATCATACCCTAGGATGCCTATAAAAAGGTGTCATATCCAATACCTAAGTGTGTGAAAAAAGTATACCTAACTACCCCAAATTAGGTGAGTGGTTTGAGTTACAAGGTCGAGTTCTTATTGTTCAATTTATTAACCCTTAAGTTTCTATTTAAGTGCTTAACTGTTTAGGATGAATTAATTAAAGCTTAGTTTTATGATTAGAATTTTAGTTATTAAATTATTAAGAGCCAAAAGGCTTAGGCCCTAACCTATACTAAGGTTATAAAGAATTGAGGGGCAAATGACCCATCCTCAATCCTACTCCAAATTAAGGCCAAAATCATTTAAAGGTGTCAAGGGTTGGTTAATCCTTCCCTTGGTAATAATCTAAGACTCGAGGAATGGCTGTTAGGTGACACCACTAAGATGGGCCTACTACCCACCATAAAAAAAAATCTGAAGCTTCCTATGTCTAAGGCAAATTCATTTTTTTAAAGATGACATAAGAATAGAAAGACACCCCACATATAAAAGTGTATAGGTTCTACCTGACTTAAGATGTAACAATTAGGTGGTTAAGGTAATTAGATTAGGTTCTTAAAGATGGCTTTAAATTTTTAAAGAGTGGAGAATTTATATTGACATTTGTATTATTTCTCCTTAATTTATGAGGTACGTGGTGTTGTCACAATAGGCTCGAGGAACTAGCCTCCTTAGGACACTTAGCCCCGCAGCTCAAGGTAGTCCATCCTATATACCTCATATGTATTAAGGGAGAATGTACAAAGGTGAATATAAATCCTATATGGGTTGAGGCACTAAGGTGTGACATGAAGTTCATTTGCTCCTCCAATAAGTTCACTTTTTTTGCTTATAGTTAGGAGGCTTTAGCTAGAGTTTAAATCTTAGTGTCTTAATATTTTATTAAACATTAGAGAGTTGGTTGAGAGGGTTTTAACAATTTTGATTTAGTTTCACCTTAGTTAACGTAGATTATTATTATGATTAGATTAAGAATTGATAGAAAGTGTATTTTATATGTTTTAAGATTTTACTTGATTAGTTAATATTTTTTAAAGTTGCATATTAGTTAGGGGAATTTAAAGGGTAGTATATTAATTAAAGGATTTTAAGAGTTGCATAGATTCATAAATTTGATTAGGGATTTGTATGTTTGTTACATCTTATTAATCACTTTTAGTATTTAATATTTAGATTTGATATGCACCTCTTATATATTTGAATTGATTAGGATATAAGTTGCAAGATTTAATTTGTAGGTTATTTATTACTAATTACTTAGGTTAGCAATGATTACCCTTGTTAAACCAGGGCCATGAGATTTATTTCACCATCCTTGGGGCTAAGTTAATAGCCTCATAGGCCCAGGTTACCAGGTAACCATCTTGTTGTTAGATTTTAAATTTGTTGTTTAGTGAATTTTAAGAGTGGTTATCATTAGGATTTGTTAATTACAAGTTTTAAGATAAGTTAAAAGTTTATTATGCATGTGTTTTATCAATTTGTTTTGTGAGTTTTAAGAATTCTTTATATTGTTTGGAGCAAATGAACATCATGACATGGGTTTCACATTAGGCTCAAACGATAACTAATTATTAAAAGATTGCAATCATGAATCTAACCAAAAGAAGCTATCTAACGTACTAAATCCCAGATTTTTATTTCATTTTTTTGGTACACTTTTCTTAACATGTTTATGAAAGACACATTTAGAGGCTGAAAATCTTCTAATAAGAAGGTTTCATAAAGCTTTCCGTCATAAAACATTCACAAATAATATAATAGAATTTCTCGAGGCAAAACGATTCACAAAGCTTTTCCGACAAATACAACTCATAAAACCCTCCAACATAAAACAAGCCATAGAATTTTTGACATAAGGTGAATCGTAAAGCTTTTCAATGAAAAATATCTCATAAAACTTTCCAACCATAAAGTAATTCATAAAGCTTTCCAACGAATTCTATCATCCATGCCATATGACATTAAAGATTTCAAAAAAAGAAGCTTTCAACTTGAATTCATGAAACTACTCTTATGTCAAGTATACAACCATTTGCCAAAAGTTCAAAGTCAATCTCATGCTATCGGAAAGAAAAAGAAAGAAAGCTAGTTTGACACCAATTTGTTCTTCCAAAAAAACTAGGAAAAGTAATTCAATTCTACTTCATTCTTTTCGAAGTTCAAAGGGTAAGCATAGCAACTGTTTTAACATAACATCGAATTGATTTGATTTTTTTTTGATAAGTTCTATATTCAGCATATATTTCATTTTTCCATTACGTTGACATAACAGGTGAGAAAGGATAATATTTAACACTAGACCTAGTTTTATAATAAAAAAAGCATATGTTCAAAGAAATATTATATCATGAGATAGTGAAAGCCGATCATAAGATCAAAGCATCAGTATACAAACTAAATTCATCATGATTCATGAGGCACAAAATCACCTCCTAGTGATAAACAATAACCCTATCTCATGGCTAAATTTAATGAGAATCCTCAATGCTAATTATGTTCATTTTATCGTAAACAATAACATGGTAAGATTGCCAAATTTCATTCAACATGCTCATGAGCATCCATTGCTCTATCACTAACTATAGCTTTCACATAGTAACAGTAAGATGAAGTCAAATCATTATTTTATTGCATGACCAAATTCTTGACGAGATATGAAAGCTAACTATATTTCATTCAAATCTTTGAGAGGTATGTAAACAAGATTTGCACATAACTTTAAATCACACATCTAAGCAATTACGCATCCACCAATATTACTAGTGGAATGTAAGAGACTCACATCAAGAGCTCATTGACTTCACCAAACATAATTCATTTCCTTTTTTTAAAAAAATAAAGAATAAAATAGCTTCTTAAAAACCTTTTAGAACCTATGCGTGAAACTTTAAATCATAAATCAATGAAGATTTTGCATGCTAAGCATTCATTATATATATATTAAACAATATAAATCGACACAATCTTTGTTTACACCCTATAAAATCGTCCACTTGAGAAAGAGGTGTCTACATAAGATTTTCACACAAGCAAAGCTAATGATCCTCATGTCATTACGATCCACTATATGAACTAGCATGAAAAGCCATAGATATTACTCTCACATTTAATGTATAACTTGCGAGTGCATGCTTAAAAGTATTGTACTTCAAAAGAGCATATGATTGAAACATCTATTAGGTACAAGGAACCCAACACTAGTGGGTTATAGTCATGAAGTATTTGAAAAGCCGTAGGGATCATTTGTATCACCTGCAAGCACATAAGTTCTAACCCAAAACTCATGAACTCAGTAGGAATATGGAAGAAATAAGATGTAACTATGCTTGCTCAATATCTTTGCTTGGTTAAAGTGTATAGCATTTCTTAATAAACATTACTACAAACACATTGCATGCGTTTGGTAAGGGATGCCATGACTTCTTTCAGTCTATACAATTACAAATTTCACAATACAAACCATTAACGTCCTACAGATTTTTAAACATAAGAAATGCACTTTCCGACAACTGTCATTTTGATATAAAGTTTACACATGCTTCCCAAGCCTTATCTAGTTAAATCTTCAAGAGAAGACATCCATAAATAAGAGAGTATTTGATCTAAGCAAATGAAAAAATTTGATCTAAGCATACATTTGGAGGTCTCTACAGGACTATCAAGATATATCTAACCCAGGCATGCCCACTTAAAAGCTCCAAGCAAATAACCCACCAACGATTGACCATGCAAAATGATAGGTACCTCGCAAACAACAAAAAGAAAGAAACCACGGGGTGAGCGTAGAGGCTATTCAAAAAGAAATACAAATAAATAAAATTTAACTAGTAAGCAATTAAATACTCAAATTTATCTAATATATACATGTTATCATCAGAATATAACTTGATGTGAAAGTTTATAGCATAAAACATAAAAATAGACTACACATAAATCATATTAAAATCTAACAATCATCGCACATAGAAACTTGCTACTTGCAGAATATAGAAAAGAGGCACACATAGAACCTATGAGAATTTACTAACAAGTTGTTAACCTCCTTTTTGTATGAGGTCATTAGGACCCACGTGGGTTTCTTTTTAGTGACCTAATAATGGGGAGGTGTCCACCCCTCAGTCATAAAGGTCCTAATAAAGACCCAATTCAATTCCAATCAAACCCAGCTCTATCATTGAACTCGATCTTCAATCCAGCATTCAATCAACAATCAATCAAATTCCAAATCATATCTAATTAATTCCAATCTTTCATTTAATTTTCATTGATACGGATAGCTTAAGCTCAATCATTTAACTCTTAAATCCAACCCAAATCCAATATTCCAAATCAAACCTTCAAGGTCAAGGACCTAGGTCCTGAAACCCTTTTTGGGTGAACTTTCTCTCACCTAGAAACCCAGTCAAGTGACCTCCAAATCATGATCCGTCAATTGCATATTGTCCAAACATGTCTCTAAGACCAACTCTCCAAATTTGAGCTCAATCCGACACTTCTAACCCCAGAAACTGAGTCTTTTCTCAAAGGCTGTAAAGCCTTCAAATATTTATGGCCCATGTCATTAGACCCGTTACCTAGTGGAATTTGACCCTAGAGTTTCCTCCAAACCCTCTAATCACATCCAAACCTTTGATATTAATGTATTCAATATTAAACTGCATCTTTTTTGACCCACCTCGACCCGGGGTTGACCAGAGGTCAAAATGACCAAAATGCCCTTTAAAGGGGGGTTTTGGACTTTTGACCAAAACTCAACATGGTTCAACATCTTTAACCTTTAAAACCTTTTTCAATGAATTTTCCATAATATTTGAGACTCATTGAAACCAAACCCACTCTTTGGTTTGACTCGGTTGACCAAGTCAACCATGGTTGACTAAATCAACCCTTAACCCATATTAAGGTCAATTTCAATGCTTGAACTCATTTTAAATCAAATCAATCTCTCAAATCATTAATTTGGGCACTCATGTGATGTGATTGAAAAATATTGTTTTAAAAAAAAATGTTTAATTTTCTTTGAGAAATATTTAATTTCTGGAATTTAAATTTTATAATCGAACACTTATTGTGAATGATATATCACCTCGGAAGGTGAATATATCGTTCTCTAATAGGTTCAGATTATAAATCTTCAAATTTATTTTGATTATCATAATCAAACTCAAGGAGAAACAACATACGATCTCGAAAGATCAAAATGTTGTTTAATTCAATGTTTGACTATGCTAATCTGAATAGATGGATCATTAATTTCATAATCAAAATTATGATCGTAATTGATATATCTATCCGAAGAAAGAAAATATCAATCACTATCAATAGTTTGAATATGACGATAATGATCGTCAGGTTTGAATTTCCCAAAGATAATTAATTGATGTTTCGAAAAAGCTTAATTTTGAAATCTGGTCTGGGTTTCTAAATCTCCTTCGAGCGCAAGCCCTCGTAGTTAATTACATCGTAGGAAACCAGAAATTTCCTACGAAAACTCTCGATTAAAATAACGATACGAATTTTATTAAAGATTTCAAAGCTTGATATCAAGGGAGGTTGGGACTGAAATTTCAATAGGGATTGGTTCGAGATTGAACACTTATTTATGGAGTCAAAGGAAGAAGAGTAGGAGGTGTCTTGAGATTCTGAATTACTTCAGAAACACCTCAAACTATCTTAAGTGTTGGGCTTGAATTAGATTGAAAGAGATTTAATGTTTGAGTGGTCAATTTTATTAGAAGGTGGGAATTAGATTCCCGGAAGGTTGAGGTCTTAGGATTGAAGACATGCCTCAGAACCTAAGTCTAAAATTGGTACTAAAAATCAGTGACCCAGAACCTAGCTAATGCAATGCAATCTGGACTTACCCCGGCCTGGATTGGGGAGCCAGCTAAACCACCTAAACGCTTCAAAACCATGATATCCGGTCTTTTATGAAAGAGTGGTTAGGGACGTTGTTTAAGATTGAGTTTTAAGGAAAGCGGGGCTGACATCTAGAGCAGATCCTAATTTAGCCCCTTAACATATGTTGGGTGAAATATCTAAATAAAAATGCAATTAAGAATTAGACTTAATTTTAATTTGTTACTAATGCGATGCATGCTAGTTGACTCGATGAAATGCTTAAATCAAAATGAAGCAATTTTAAAATCAGGCTTAAAAAATACGTTTTATCCTAGAGATTGCACAACATCCCCTTGGACAGAACTGCACCCTAATAGGTCAGGTGGTCTACCAAAACCCGCAGGCGGGGATGTGCCTAATAAGGTAGAGAAGATTCAATATGAATGTATGAAAAACCCCCGAGTAGTCTGGGCTTACTTCTTAAAATTGTTAGAGTTTCTATCTGAGCCTAAAGTTTTTAAATTTTAGTTAAAGTAGAAATAGTT
Organism: Dendrobium chrysotoxum; assembly: GCA_019925795.1. Taxonomy (NCBI): domain Eukaryota; kingdom Viridiplantae; phylum Streptophyta; class Magnoliopsida; order Asparagales; family Orchidaceae; genus Dendrobium; species Dendrobium chrysotoxum. The sequence goes on along the minus strand of CM034300.1, from coordinate 1,418,073 downwards.
CATGACAGTACCCTCACAAGCCTCCGATCGGGTTCCAGGCTAAATCAAAATCGACATGTAAGAGCGCCAAATAAACTACTAAAAACATGCGGGTCCTTAATCGCAATCAACATCAAACAATCAACATTTAATTAAATCAATTAAATTAAAACTCAAATTAAAAGTTCATAGGCAAGTGCCTTTTAATAATACAACCCAGGGTCTGCAGGAAAAGTAAAGTGGCCGGGCACCACTGACTACAACCCGGATTCTATTCCTAAGACTTAAGTGACTTTGAGAATGGGTCTTCTCGTTCTTCACTTCTTCGTCCTTCTGGAACTCCTTGGATCATCAAGTTCGGATATCCAAATGAAAAGAAACTCTCCCTTGAAAGGGGGTTATCTTTTCTCTTTGGATACTTGAAATCATCCAAATTTGGATCTCCAAATGGAAAGAGACTCTCCCCTAAGGGATGTCTCTTCCTCTTTGGATTTCAAATTGGATGCTTAAACATACCATTCTCAAATCACTTTAAACAATTTACAACTCAATTTACATTTAAATTACATCAATTTAAAATTAAAAATCTAGACTCAACAACCTGCAAGGTTATCCTAATAATCAGCGGTTATGTAAACATCCCAAGCAGTTAATATATTAAAAATAAAAAAATGCTCAAACTAGCCACACTTGGCCATGCTCTTTTTGATTTAAAGGGGGTCTTAGCATGCTTAGCACCTGCACAAAACATGTCAATTTTTAAAGCTTAATTATTTGCCCCTTTTTTATTTAATGCCATGTATGAGCATGGCCACCTGCATAAGATTGAATTAGTATAAATCGTTCCTAACCTAAGGGTAGTTCTAGCGTACAATCAATCACATTATAGAGTGCAGTAAATAAATAAACAATCACATCAATTCTACCACTAGCAAACAGCATGCAGTAAAAGCTCGAAAACCCGGCACACAGTAGAAAAGTAAACACCGGCCTTGCCTAAGACTAGAGTTGGTTGTCCTAGCAAACCATCTAAAGTGTGTGAGGTAGGCTATGTGACTTTGATATGTCCTAGGTAGGGTACTTGATTGAAGTTGTTTAAAGTTCTGGTTGGTTGAAAGGCTTAAGAGAGTTTTGATTTGAGTTTAAATCTTAATGACTTGAAATTGATTTTAAACTTGATTTTAATTATTTTTTGGATACCACCTTTATTGCACACCGAGGCCGTGAAGTTTATTTCACCTTCCTTGGGGCTAATTTAATAGCCTCGTAGGCCTGGGTTACCCAGTGACACCCGGTATAATTAAGTGCTTTAAGTTTAATTAAGGGTTTGAGAATTGATAAATTTTATTCAAATTGATTGGTTGCTGGTTTTAAGTTTGAATTAATGTTTTCTGGAATTTTGAATGATTTATTGAATTTTGGTATTTTCTGGATTATTTTATTCATTTAATTTAAGAGTCAAAAATTTAACTTTTTGATTTAAAATGTTCTCTGGAAATTTAATATTTTATTAAAATACTAGACCTTAATACGATCAGTTAGATAGTAAGTACACTGAAATTGAATTTTTTTACATTTTATTATGAAGGTTTGAAGTTTTGACTTGAATTTGAACTATGTTTGACCAAAAGTTGACTTTTTCAAAATTGATTGATTTCTAGAAAATTAACATTTTTAATAAATATTAGACCTTAAGATGAGTTGTATGCCTTTGAATTTGCTCAATTTAGAGTTTATTTGAATTAGGTATGAATTTTTGAAGTTTTGAGTATTTATTGAATTTTTAAAATTATTTAATTAAAGCCCTTTTTATGAATTGATTCCAAATGACCTCCAAACTCCTTGAAATCAACTCCAAAAGTCACGAATGACCTAAGGAGTGATCTCCAAGCGTTTGGAAATTTTCTAAATTTTTTAATTATTTTTAATTAATTAAATTAATTAAATATTAAATTTTAATTAAATTTAAATTAAACTTAATTTTGAAGTGCAGTCAATGGGCTTTTATTTTTCATTGGTTAAGGGTTCAATTCTGGTCAGTTTGAGATATTATGTTTAATTTTTAGAATTAATCTTGATTTATTAAGATTTTTAGAAGATTTTAGAGGCTTAATAGAGGTTTAAACTTGATTAAGTTAATTAAGGGGCTTAATGACTTCAAAATCTAGTGGGAAATTTTTCTAGGATTTAGAGTGTCACTCAGTTTAAATGGTTTGAGTTTCAAGTCAATAGTGGGTCAATCTTAATTATTTAATTAATTATTAATGGGATTATTTAATTACTGGATTATTAATTGAATTTTTAATTAGAAAAATATTTAAAATTGAAATTTATATATTTTTGATCTTAATTTGATTTTAATTGAATTAACTTAACTTTCTTTTATATTATTTGAAATTTATTCAAATTTTAATGAATTTAATGGTATTTATTTAATTAAGGTTTAATTAAGGGTATTTTATGAATTAATTAAGATTTGAAGGATTTGAACTTAAATTTTTGATCTTTAATGATTATATATCTAATTTAGGATTGATTAGAGTTAATTTTGTGTTTTAATTGATTTTATTTGAATTATCATGAATTATTTAATTAAAGCTTGATTAAGGGTGTTTAAGAATTAATTAGAGCTTAATGAGGATTTGAGCTTAATCTTAAATTTTTGTTTGATGATTGCATATATGATTTTTGAGGTTGACCATAAGTAATTTTTGAATTTTTCAAAGTTTCATTTGATTTTATTAAGGTTTATTGAAATTAAATCCTTAAAGAAGGGTTAATTTAAATTAATAATTGTTTGAGATCAATTAATGTCCAAATGAGGTATATTAGATCAAGGGGTACATGACACTAGTTTTCTAAATTTGAATTTCATTCCAAAAGGAATGTGTGTAGTCCATCCTAGATTTTCTAAGTTAGCTAAGACACAATCCCTAATTATTGTTCCTAAGTGTCACTAGGTTATAGGACTTAAATCATTGTTCACTAACCCTTAGAATACAACTAAACAATTATACCACAGCAAGCATGTATCCTAATGCTAAGCATGTAAAGAATTATGAATTTTTAAATTTATGAGTCCAAAATGAACCCGTACATTTGAAAATTCAATTCATAGAAATTCTGGTCAAAACATGATCCAAGAAAATTAGGGTAGGTTAAGGATTCCCCCTAATATATGCCATCCAAATTTGAGGTCAATTTGACCATTGGATTTTGAGAAATACGAGAAAAATGGAAAACCATCATCTCTATTTTTCTCTAAAATCAATAGTCAAAATTGATTGAAATTATTTTTAAAATAAAGTAGACATCAAGAGCTTTCCAACAAGCCCAAGAGCACCCGATTTGGATTAAAAATGAATTTTCTATGAATTTTGGAAGTTCTGGGCATTTAATTGAATTTTTTTATTCAATTTGAGCAGAACTGTGCAGGGCGCATGATGTGGCGTGATCAGGGCCGTCCGATCGCACAGTTCAAAATGAACTGAAAATTTAATTGCACATAACTTTCAATCCAACCGTCCAAATTTGATAAAATTTGAAACGTAGGATCTTGATACCCAAATCTTTTAACTCATGGAATTTCAAGGCTCCATGAATTGAGATTTGGGAGAAATCATCGTTTAATCACAGAACTTAAAATGCCGATAAATTACAATCTAGCCGTCGGATTTTTGATTTCTTAAGCTTGTTGGAAACCTTCTGAGCTCCTCTTCAACTTTGTAGAAGACCTCAAGACCTAATTCTTTCTGGATTGGAAGTTATATTTGAAACTCCTGATTCTCTCTCTAAATCCTCTCTCTTCACCAATGAGGGCTTTGGAGGCTAGATTTTGATGGGGAGAAGTAAGGGAGAGCTAGGTAAATGTCTGGAGAAACTCCTAGGAGAGCTTAGAAGGCTAGAGAAGTTCTGGAGAAGAGAAATCAAGTGAGAGAATGTTAAGATGAGAATGAGGCTTGATTTCAAGTCTTTACCCTATTCAAAAGCTCTAGGGTATTTTGGATGGTCTTGATTGACTTAAAGGCTAGCTAGGATGTTGCCAAGTGTCTCCAAGATTGTTATTTTAGTAGGGAATCAAAAGGACAAGAGTACATATGAGGTGTAAAGCTCATTTGTCCTCTATTTGCACATGGGAGAGATTAGAGCTTAATCCATGGCTTAAGCTAAGTATTCAAGGTGGTTTGACCAAACATAGGCATGCAAACTTGGTCAACCTGACCATAATTTGGTTCATGGTGGATTTGACAATACTCAAAGCATCAATAGTGATGGATTAAAAGCTTGATAGGGATTTGATTGGCTTAGTCTTGAAGTGAGGGTTAGAATGGCTAAAATATGGAAGTTTTGACCAAGTCTAAAGAGTTGACTTAGTCAAATCCATATTGATAGTGCTCAAGTTAGTTTGGATGGATTTGAATCATATTTTGAAATAGATTTGAGAACTTAAAGGATTTGATTTGATCAAATGGGCTGGAATAACCCATTTAGACCCTTAAGGAACACTTGAGTCAACCTAGGTTGACTTGGTCAACTAGGTTGATCCAGGAGGTGGGCCTAAGTTCAGTAAATTTGAAATGATAAATGGAGACCAATGGAGGTGGTCCCAAGGTCAGAGGAGGTCATTTGGTCAGAATGACCTGTTTTGACCCTAAAGGGCCTATTTGGTCAACCTGGTTGACTTGGTCAACCAGATTGACCCAGGGGTTGGTTTTGGGTTCAGTGGGTTTGGTTTAATGTTTAAAAATTATTGGAAGTGGTTTCAAGCAATTTGGAGGTCATATGGTTTGAAAAGTGCATTTGAACCCTTAAGGGGTATTTTGGTCATTTTGACCTTTGGTCAACTGGGGGTCAAATTGAATAAAAAAAATACAGTTTATTGATCAATGAGTCATAATCAAGGGTCTGGAAGTGATTTGGAGCTTTGGAGAAAGCTCCAGGATCAAAATCCACTGGATGGCAGGTCCAGTGGCATAGACTGTAAATATTTGAAGGTTTTATAGCCTTTGGATTTCAATTCAGTTTCTGGGGTTAGAAATCTCAGAATGAGCTCAAATTTGGAGGGTTGTCTCTAGAGACATGTCACATTAGTGTGAAATTGATAGACCTTGAATCAGAGGTCATTTGATAGGGTTTTGAAATGTTCAAAGATTTATTGGAAAAGGCTCTTAGGACTTAGACCTTTGGCCTTGGAATTTAGTCTGGAAATCTAGATTTAAGTTGGAATTTGAATTTGAATGATTGGATTTGAATTACCCAAATCATTCATGATCATTTAGAGATCATAAATGATAGGATAGGATTAAAGTTTGATCAAAGGTAGAATCAGGGTTTGAACTAGAGTTTGGATTTTGAACTGGATTGAATTCTGGATTTTGCTCAAGGTTTGAATTAAGGATATGAATTAAAGTCTGGTTTGGTCTAGAGTTTGAATAGATTTGAGGTCTGGATAGATCTAAGGTCTAGGAGGATCCTTAGACCTAGATTGATCTAAAGCTGGGTAGATCTAGGACATGGGTAGACCCTTAAGACCTAAAGTCTGGAAGAATCCTAAGGTCTAGGATCTAGGAGATCTCTAGAATCTAAGAAATCCTAGATTCCAGGATCTAGAAGATTCTTAGTGTCTAGAGTAAATCCTAAAGTATGAATTCTAGGAAAGTCCTAGGGTTTGGGATCTGGAAGAATCCTAGAATCTAGAAGAATCCTAGGATCTAGGAATCCTAAGATTTGGGATCTAGAATGATCCTGGGATCTAAATGAATTTGAAGGAGTCCTAGGGTCTAGAGTAGATCCTAGGGACTGAAGTCTAGGAAGATCCTAGAGTCTAGGAAACCCTAAGGTCTGGGATCTATAAGATTCTTAGGATCTAGAATAAATCTTAAAGTCTGGATTCTAGGAAGATCCTAGGGTCTGGATAGATCTGAGGTCTAGGAGAATCCTAAGATCTAAATTAGTCTAGAGTCTGGGTAAATCCTAGGGTTTAAAATTTAGGAGAATCCTAAAGTTTAGAAATCATAGGATCTAAGATCTAGGATGATCTAGAAATTGAATAGATTTGGATTGGCTTAATGTTGAGTTTGATTTAAAGCTTAAATTGGTTTGAAATCAAAATGGATTTGAAATCTAAATTGATTGAAAGTCTGGATTGATCTAACATTAGATTGATCCTAGGGTCAAGATTAATTTGAAGAGATTTTAGGGTCTAGAGCAGATCCTAGAGATTGAAATCTAGGGAGATCCTAGAGTCTAGATTGGTCTTAAGAGTTGTTGATCTGGGGTCAGGATTGATCAGGGGTCTGGATGGATCCTACTGACCTCATACAAAAATGAGGTCAACATCATGACATGTCCAAAGACTTTCAAGTCAATCCTCCCTAGGTTTGACTTGGTCAACCCATTTGGAGGGGTCAAAACTCTCTCCAACTTCATACATTCACTCAAAACTTCAACACCATGGCCCTTTATTGCTTAAGATTGACTCCTACAACACCTTTGACTCCCCTCATGCACATCCTAGTCACCATTGACTGGTCAACAAGTCAATGGGTCAAGTTTTATTTAAATGAGACTAAGTCATGGGCATTTGACCATGCCACATGGACAACCATTTTTCCTCTCCCAAAATCTGCCCTAACCTGCTCAAAAGGAATTATTTTCCTTTCCTAAGAGGCCTCAAACCAGCCCCCTAAACCTTGCTTAGGCTTGGTTTAGCCAAATGAAGAAAAAGAGGTGTGGTTCCCCCCTCTTGGCTTAAGGCAATCCCTCTCCACCTCAGCCCTTTTTCCTGGTTTTGGGCTGCCCATGGAACACTTGTCAAGCATCCAAAACACCCATGATGAGATCCAAGCCATCCATTTCAAATCATGAGGGTTAAGTGGGCAAAACTTACCCTAACCCATCTTCTTGTCCATTTTCTTGCCTAAGTCCCAAACCCTAGTAGCCCTAAGACTCTCCAAGAGCTCCCCACACTCTCCAGCACTCCCCAAGGTCATTCCAAGCCTTCCCCCACCATTTCCACCACTCAAACCATCATTCTAGTGGAAAAAGAGAGAGAAAAGAGATAAACACCATCTCTCTTCAAAATCTTCAAATTCAGCCATCAAAGTCTGTTGGGGTCTTCAGCAAACTTGTAGAGGACATCAGCAGGAGCAAAAGGAGATCGAGTTTGCAAAAATCCACCAAGTAGATTGTAAGTTATCCTCACTTTTAGGTAGAATTTTAATTTGAAACTGTAGGAAATCTACAATGCTTGGAGTCTCCAAACTCCAGGCATTGCAAGATTATGTTGCCCTCTAGGTACAGTTCAAATTTCGTTGAGTATTTTGGGAGATATGAGCATTTGAAGTTTCCTATTCAAAATGAACCGCTTAGAATCGGCAGATCTGGACCGTCTGATCGAAAATCAAACAGTCCAGATCAAGGCAGATCGCGCGGTCTGCCCCAAAATTCGAACGCGGGACCGCGTGGCGCATTTCTGGCCGTCGATCCCACTGTTTCCTGTTTTGACCGTCAGATCGTTGGATCCGACGTGGTTAAGTGAGGCTTCTAGCGTTGACACGTGTTCGCCACGTGTCAGATTCTGGCGGCGACGGCGCAATCATTGCCGCCGCCATTTTATTATTATTTTTGAATAAAAAATGATTTAAATGCTCAAAATCTTCCAAAATTCACAGAAAATCAAATTTTCAACCAAATGGGACATTCTTGGGCTTGTTGGAAAGGTAATTGAATGTACTATTTATTAAAATTAAAATTAAGTTGTTTTTAGCTATGGATTGGGAGAAAATTACATTTATTTGATTTTAGTATTTCTCAATTTTCTTGCATTCCAGGGATCAAATGGATCTCAAATTTTGGTGGAATGTTCCTGAGCATCTTAGGCATATTCTGTGATTTTTCTAGGGTCAGATGCTCTCTGGTTTTCTGTTATGTGAATTTTTAAGGTAATGGGTCGATTTTAGACCCAAAACTTTGAAAATTCATAACTCCATTTTTCTGTAGAATTAGATTGCATAATTTGTGTGGTATGATTGCATATGTATCAGGGTTAGATCCACCAAATTTCAAGCCTATTTAAATAGTAGATACACCTAGGAAAAATAATTAAAGAAAAGTTTAGAAAACTAAGAAAATTCCTAGGGGATTGTACACATACCCAATAGGGGTGAAACTTGAACATAGTAAACTTAGTGGCATAATGAACCTTAGGTTTAAATTTCATTGAATTTGGAGGTCATTAGGTTAGAAAATTAATTACCCAAAGTTTCAGCCCTTTTTAGGACCCAAAAACTTCAAAAAAATATAATAAATATAAATTAACTTCAAAAAATATAAATAATACCCCAAACTGACCAGAACTTAGCCCTCTACCTAGGAAAAATAAAAGCCTTGTGACTAGACTCCTAATTCAACTTTAATTTGACATTTAATGAAAATCAATAATTAATTAATTTAATTAATTATAAATCATTAAAAATCCCAAATAATTTCCAAACACTTGGAAATGCCCCCATGGGTCTTTCTTAACCTTTGGGAGTGATTCCATGGAGTTTGAAATGAGTTTAGATCAAAACGATCAAAACCTTTCTAATTAAATAATTTTAAAAATTCAATAATTAGTGAAACTTAAAAAATTTATAACTAATTACAGAAAAATCTAAATTAAACAAACTTAGTGTCAATCAACTCCAATTAAGGTCTAGTATTTTCTAAAAATGTCTGTTGACCCTGTTTTCCCCCAAACCTAGGTCAAAGAGCTGACCTGGTTGAATTTGACCAGGCTAGACCCCAGGACCCATCCCAGTGGGTTCAGGGAGTCAAACCAAGTCTGCTGAGCCCAGACCCAGGCTCTGGGTCAACCTGGTTGACCAGGTCAACCCAGGTTGACCCATTAGGCCTATATGGGCCTGAATCAAATCCTAGTCCACTCATATCCATGCTAGGACCCACCTTAGCATCCCCTGGACCCATTTGACTAGGTGGACCAAGTCAATGGTTGACCTAGTCAACCCAAGCCTTGAATGGGTCAAATTAACCTATTTGGGTCAATTTAAACCCATTAAATGCATTAAACACCTTCCCTATTGAGTCTCCACTCAAGCCACGGCCTCATTAGCCCCACCTCCTCCTAATTAAGCCCTAGATGAGATCTAGGCCGTCGATAGAGGGTCCAAGGGTATAAATAGGAGTTTTAGGGTTGTTTTGGGGGAGCCTTGACTCTTGCCTTTGCTCGAAGACTCCTAGAACCGAGATTCTTGGTGTGAAGGCTCCTACCACTTCCCTCTACCTCTCCCCACTCAAACCCGATGGTCAAGACTCGCCGGCGGCGAGATTCCGGCAACCCGAAGTTTGGGACGTCCAAGGCTCCAATCCACTCGATCCAGGGCTCATCTGATCGTGTGTTCAACTAGGAACCTGTACGAGGACAATCTACAAGTGCAACCGAGCCAAAATCTCCCTAAACCCACGGTGAAAACTCCTCAAAACCCTAGATCTAGCGCAAAACACTTAGATCTAAATAGGTTCGTACACAGTGCGTTTTAGATCAAACTACTATGTCCACACGAATTCTGTTCATGTACATAGCATACGTTTAAAATTTCAAGCGATTTGGTTCAGCCGTTTGCGCGAAGGAGGCAAAAAACGGTTCTAGGGTTTCGGTTCAGCCCCATTGAACTACGTTAGATCTGGGCCGTTGATTCTCGGATCAACGGCACGGATCACTCCGTTTCGCGGTCCGGCTCGAACCGCGCGGTCGCTCCCACGGTTCCGCTCGCCACGTGGCGAGATCCGAGCCGTCCGTCTCGACCGCGGTGGATCCAACGGCGCGGCACGTACGCTGACTCGGATAAGTCAGCCGCCGTGCCGTCTGCCAATGATTGGCGATGATTGCGCTGTCGCGCAATCATCGCCAATGATTGGAAAGCGGGTGCCAGAACCGCGGGACCAACGGGAGAGCGCCACGTGGCTGACCGCCGCCGCACCGAGCCGCCGCCGCCGCCAATGATTATTTAAATAATATTTATTTTTAAAATATATTTTATTTGTATTTTTTTTTAAATCAGAAAAGTTTAAATAATTTTAAATAATTATTTAGTTATTATTATTTACAATATTTATATTATTTATGAATATTATTATTTATTGTTGTTATTATTATTATTATTATTATTATTATTATTATTAATTATTTTAATTATTTTAATTATTTATTATTATTATTATTATTATTATTATTATTATATTATTATTATTATTATCATTATTATTTTAATTATTTTAATAATTATTATTATTATTATTATTATTATTTTAATTATTTTAATTATTTTTATTATTATTATTATTATTATTATTATTATTATTATATTATCATTATTATTATTATTTTAATTATTTTAATTATCATTATTATTATTATGACTATTATTATTATTATTAATCATTTTAATTATTTTAATTATTATTATTATTATTATTATTATTATTATTATTATTATTATTATATTATTATTATTATCACTATTATTTTAATTATGTTAATTATTATTATTATTATTATTATTAATTATTTTAATTATTTTAATTATATATTATTATTATTATTATTATTATATTATTATTATCACTATTATTTTAATTATTATTATTATTATTATTATTATTATTATTATTATCATTATATTATCATTATTATTATTATTTTAATTATTTTAATTATCATTATTATTATTATTATTATTATTATTTTAATTATTGTTATTTTAATTATTACTTTAATTATTATTATTTCAATTATTATTATTATTATTATTATTATTATTACTATTATTATCATTATTAATATTATTATAATATTAATATTATAATTAATAATATCATTATTTTAATAATAATATTATTATGAATAATATTTTTATTATTATTATATTAGTTATTTTCATTATTAATATTATAATTTTAATAATATTATTATTATGATTATTATTATTATTATTATATTAATTATTATCATCATTAATATTATTATATTAATGTTGTTAATTAATAATATTATTATTATTTTTAATAATAGTATTATTGTGTTAATCTTAATATCACTATAATATTAATATTCATTATTTCATATTATTATAATATTTTAATTATTATTATTTAAAATTTATTTTAAAAATTACAGATATTATTATGTCTGATTTATTCCAAAATTATTATTTATTTTCAAATATTAAGTATTTTAAATTATTTCAAAATTACCTTTAAACTTATTAAAACTTCAAAAACTCATAACTTTCCCGTTTTAAATCGGATTTTGACGCACAATACCTCGTTCTTTTCAGAAAAATATGAATTTAATTTAAAATTATTTTTTATATCTGATTTTGTCCTTTCTGGATGCTTTCTGTTTCACTATGTTATTTAATTATTTAAATATTATTTAATTAATATAATTGATTATTTTAAAAATAAAAATTATTTTTAAAACTCCCTTGGTGGCTGGTAGACCTCCCATGCTTATGAACTAAAGTATTTTCAGTTATCTTATTTTCAAAATTATATTATTATTATTTATAATATTTATGTATTTTAAAAATGAGTTTAAAATTACATATTATTTAAATCCCCCAATTTTGGGAAGTCTACCCCTTATGAAACTTTAAACCTAGGACCTATATGTGAACAGAATTCATGTGGGAGAATGATTAGTGAATGATTGTGTCCCAATCATTCACTAATCACTTCATTAGGCTTCTTTACTTAGTGTTTTCGTAGTCCTTGCATGTGTAGGTTGCACAAGCACTTAGCCTAGGCTCTCCTAGATCTAAGGACATGGTTTGGTGTGTTTATATTTGCTGCATTTACCCTCTATGTTGTGCCTAAGGGTTAGTTACTTCATTTCATTCCTATATAACATAGTGACATCTTAAGGACAATAATTAAGGATCGTCTAGTGAACTTAGAAAAATTCCAGGAATTAGGGTATAGCTCCAAATGACTTGAAATCTGAAACACTTAAACATAGTAACATCTGGAACCCTCTAGAATTTTCTAGGAATTTTCTGAACTCTTTAAAACACTTAATTAGCAAACCCTAATTTACCCGTTAATTAAGCCTTAGAAACTTCAGAAAAATCTAATAAATCCATTTTAAATTAGAAAAATACCCATAATACCTCAAACTCTCCAGAATTCATTCCCCAACCTTAGATAATTAGGGCCCCTTAATTGGACCTTAATCTGGACTTTAATTCAACCTTAATCAAAAATCACCTTTTTGCCTTAATTAAATCATTAAAAATTATTAAAAATTCCAAATTTTCCCCAAACACTTGGGAACACCTTCTTAGGTCATTTCTGACCTTTGGGGGTGATTCCAATCAGTTTGGAGCTGATTTGGGCCAAAACCCCCAAAATACCCCTAATTAGGCAATTTCGATAATTCCTTTAATTGCCCCAACTTCTAAAAATCATAACTAATTACAGAAAATTCCAAAATGGGCAAACTAAAAGGCATTCAACTCACATTAAGGTCTAGTATTTGTTAAAAATATTAGGTGTCCAGAAATCAACCTAAAACAAAAACTCAACTCTTCGGTCAACCGTAGCCTATAGTCTAGGGCCCGAAACTTCTAAAATTCATAACTTTGCGTAGGAAACTCCAAATCTAGCAAACTAAAAGGCATTCAACTCACATTAAGGTCTAGTATTTGTTAAAAATATTAGGTGTCCAGAAATCAACTTAAATCAAAAAGTCAACAATCCGGTCAAACTTAGTTCAAAACGAGACCAAAACTTCAGAAATTCATAACTTTGGATAGAAGAATCCAAATCGGGCATACTAACTGTCTAACTGATCAGGTTAAGGCCTAGTATTTTATAAAAATATTAGCTGGTCAAAAATACCCTTTAATTAAAAAGTCAATTTTGGACCCCCTTTTGCTTAATGTATAAGTGGGCCCCGAACTCCCTAAAACTCACTAATGCAATTTAAACTTTAAATATTATTACCCTAAGGACTAAAACTGATCCACACATTAAATCAACTAAGATGGAACTCAACTCGCTAATATTTGGATTTTAAATAAGATTCCCTTTTCAGACCTACAACCAACCTAGACAGTAGGCAATTGTAACTAATTACCCAGCTTAGGATCTACCTCAGCCACACAGCTTTTTCACACACATCTAGATGGTTTGTTAGGGCACCACTTCTAGACTTAGGTTAGGCCGGTGTTTACTTTTCTGCTGCGTGCCGAGTTTTCCGGATTTCATTGCATGTTGTGATTGAACTATTGGTGTGTTTGTTTACTTTTGCTGCACTATGGGAATTGATGTGATTGCACGATAGACTACCCATAGGTTAGGATCGAGGTTGATACTAATGATATTTTCTGTAGGTGGCCATGCTCATGTCATGCTAAAATAAACGGGGGCAAAATTCATGATTTAAATACTAACATTGTTTTATGCAGATGCTCCAGAAATTGCTCAGCCCCCCTAAATAAATGAGGGCTAAAATAATAAATCGTTATAAATTGCTACAGGTGCTCCAGAGCTTGCTTGGCCCTCAAAATAATTAAGAGCATGGCCAGTGTGGCTGTGATGAGTATTCTACTTTCCCTATAATTGCTTGTGATATATTAAACTGCTTGGGATGACTTTTTTTTTAGGATAACCTTGCAGGAGCGTCTAGAATTTACTGCTTTCATTTAATGTAATTGATTGTAATATTGGTTAAGAGTTGTGAAAGTTCATTTTGAGTGGGGATACTAGGATCCAAAGGTTGGATTCCAAAGAGGAAAGGACACCCAATATGAGGATGGTCCTTTTCTATTTGGAAATCCAAATTTGGATCGTTCTACTACTTGAAGAATCAAAGGAAGTTGAGATCCAAGGAGTCCAATGGAGCTGGGACCCGAGGAGTCCAAGGAAGAGAAGATCAAGAAGATGAAGATCTGCACTATCCCACTCAAAATAACTTGCGTCAGTCTTAGGATTAGAAATCCGGGTTGTTGGCAGTGGTGCCCGGCCACTTTAATTTTCTGCAGACCCTGGGTTGTAATTAAGGGCAGTTGGCCTATGGACATTTATTAATTTGTTTGGATAATTTTGATGTGTTTTATGATTGTGTGCCTCTAGGATTGTTTGCTTTCCATAGTTTATTGGCGATCTGCATGCCGCTTTTGTTTTAGCCTGGATTTCGTTAGACTCTCTAAGGACTAAAACCTTTTCTACTCGCAACTAACATTTAAAATTTTAAGTTTTAAGCAATTTAGAAACTTAACGACCTAGGGAATTGCCGGAACCGTCCGGGGTCGCATGCATATTGCTGCATTTCTCTCTTTCCTTCTATAAGATACTTCCCCGCCTGCGGGTAGAGTCCGGATAGTCTGACCTATGAAGATGAGGTGCCGGACCTGGGGAAGCCCAGTCTAATTCTAAAAATTATTTTATAAGCCTTTTTAAAGTTCTGTGCATACCTGATTTGGATACTTCAACTAGCATGCATTGCATTAGAAATCAACTAAATTAAAATTTTAATTGCATTAGTCATAGGATCATTCACCCGACATCAGTCCGGGGCCAATTAGGAAATCCTCTAGATGTCGGCCCTATTTCCGAGAACTATAACCCACCTACCCATCTTTCATAAATGACTGGACAGCATAGTTTTAAAGCGATTAGGTGGTTAGCTGGCTCCCCCTTCTAGGCCGGGGTAAGTCCAGGTTTTGCATTGCATTAGTTAGGACACGGGTGTTAGTGTTGCGTAGAACACTAAACCCATTAGATTTAGGATTCAAGGCTACTATTGTTTCGTAGTACGCCTCATCAGTAGGTAGGTCTTCTGTCTTCCAGAGACCCTAAACCCTATATATCCGCGTCACACGGATGACGCCGCCTCCATCCTTCCCTCCTGCATATTTCGAGTGCATGATTTATTTATTTTTCTCCAGTTTCTTCTCACTACCTTAGTCCCTCCGGATGCTGATGTGAGCCGTGCATGTTGACTAAGCCTAGTTGAACCTCTCTTTCCCTTCGAGTAGGACTTCCTAGTCTTCCCCCTATGTGCCAATCCCAATTCAGAAAGTATAATATAGAATCCTTAATCGAGAGTATTCTCAGGCTCCGGCTTGAGATGTAATTAACCACGGGGGCTTGCACCCGTGGAAAACCGAATCCCACTCTCAAATAAACCTCATTCGAGCTAATGTATCGGGTGGGGGAAACCCGTTACGATCAGATCATATATATTATTACCCATCGGGGTGTGCTGGTGAGAGCCGCTATCCTCAATGGTTAATCATATGCATGATCGAATCTGCCCTTCCATTGGCCAGATACCGTCTCCCCTCGCGGGGCGATGGTTTCTGTTGTCCTTTCGGAGGTCCACAATGTCAAACCCCCAAAATATGGTAAAAGTCAAAAAGTCAACCCTTTGGTCAACCACAGTTCAAATCTACGCCCGAACTTCAAAAAATCATAACTTTTCATAGAAAACTCCAAATTGAGTGTGCTAATAGTCTAACAACTCATCATAAGATCTAATATTTATTAAAATTTTGAAACTTCCAAAACTAACTTTAATTTAAAAAGTTAACTTTTGACCCCTTAATTAATTGATTAAAATAATCTAGAAAATTCTAAAATTCAATAAATCATTCAAAATTTCAGAAAACTTTAATTTGATTAATAAAACACTCAACCAACACTTAAATACATAACAAACACTCCAAAGATGAAGTTTATTGGATGGACTACTCTGGGCTGTGGGGCTAAGTGTCCTAAGGAGGCATGGTTCCTCGAGCTTGGTGGCACAACGCCACGAATGAATTCAATGGAGTGTTAAACATCAAAATTAAGTTAATTTTGATTGCTTAACTACGTTAAAACCCTTAATTTAACTACATCAGCAAGATTTTTAGGATGGACTACTCCGGGCTACAGGGCTAAGTATCCTAAGGAGACCTGGTTCCTCGAGCCTGGTGGCACAATGCCACGAACCTGTTTATGAAAAATATAAAATAATTTAACTTTTAAAATCAATAACTAACTAACTTAATTAATATTAATTAATCCTTAATTTTTAACAAATTAAATCCACTTAATCAACCCCGATTGCTACTGGGTAACCCAGGCCTACGAGGCTATTAACTTAGCCCCAAGGAAGGTAAAATAAACTTCATGGCCTCGGTGAACAACAAAGGTAGCAATCATTTAATAATTAAAATGCATTTAAATCAAAACTTAACTCATTAATACTTAAAATCGAATATAAAGTTCCCTTTTAGCCTTTAACAAACTCAAAACATTAAACAACTTCAACAGATTACCCAGCTTAGGATCTACCCCAGCCACACGACCTACTACACACACTTTAGATAGTTTGCTAGGATAACCGACTCTAGATCTAGGCTAGGCCGGCGTTTACTTTTCTACTGCGTGTCGGGTTTTCTAAGTTTTCATTGCATGTTGTGATTGAAATTGATTGATGTGTTTGTTTACTTTTATTCCACTCTATAGATTGATGTTATGGGCGACTAGATTACCCTTAGGTTATGAATGATCTGGATACTCACTGAATTTTCTACAGGTGGCCACGCTCTTGCAGGGCAATAAAGGGGGCTAAATAAATTTTAAATATAAATGCTACATGTGCTTCAACTGCTTAGCCCCTAAATAAAAAGAGTGTGGCCAAGTGTGTTTACTTTTCTGCATATATACAACTGCTTGGGATATAATTTAATATTTAAATGCTTAGGATAACCCTGTAGGAGAGTCTAGAATTTTTATTTTCATATTTATGTAATTTATTTGAGTTGTGAAAGTAGCACTTTGAGTTTAGGATACATAGATCCAAAGATTGAATTTTAAAGAGGAAAGGATACCCCTTTGGGGATAGTCCTTATCCATTTGGAACTCTAAATTTGGATCACTTTACTACCCAAAGTGGAAAGAGTAACCTCCCCCTCAAGGGAAGAGTTCTCTTTTCCATTTGGGTATCCTGCCACGAAGAATCCAAGGAGCTCAAAGAAGAGAAGACCAAGGAGTTGAAGACAAAGAATATCCCACTCAAAGTCACTTGCGTCTGTATTAGGATTAGAATCCGGATTGTTATTAATGGTGCCCGGCCACTTTTAATTTATATAAATTTGGGTTGTAATAAGCAAGGCAATTTGCCCATAGATATTTACTTAATTAGTTTGATTATTTAATATGTTTGATTTAACTTGATTGCGTATAGAATTGCCTGCTTTTCCTAGTTTTTTTGGTGTTTGCATGTTAATCTTTATTTTAGCCTTGAACCCGATCGGAGGCTCGTGAGGGTATAAAAAATTCTTCTACTTAAACAAAACTAAAATTTTTAAGCTCACATAGAAATCTAACTCCTTAAGAAGTAAGCCCGGGACCGCTAGGAGTTTTCATTTCATAATTGCTGCATTATTCTTTTTCCTTGTTAGGCATCTCCCCGCCTGCGGGTTCTGGCAGACCATATGGCCTATGAGGGTGCAGTTCTGTCCAAGGGGGTCTGCGCATCTTTAGGAAAAAACTTATTTTTAAGCTTTTTTTAAAAATTGCTTCATTATGATTTCAAGCATTTGAGTCAACTAGCATGCATCGCATTAGTAACAAATTTAAAAGTGTCTAAACATTTAATTGCATTTTAGTCTAAGCATTTCACCCAATATAAGTCAATGGGTCAATTAGGAATCTGCTCTAGATGTCGACCCCAACTTCTTAAACCAATCTTAAATAATATCCCTAATCACTCTATATTAAAATACCGGACTCATAGTTTTGAAGCATTTAGGTGATTTAGCTGGCTCCCCAATCCAGGCCGGGATAAGCCCAAATTTTGCACTGCATTAGTTAGGTTCGGACTACTGTGTTTCAGTGTCCAAATTTAGATCTAGGATCCGGGGCAGACTTTGAGTTATAAGACCCTAACTTCTGGGAATATAATTCTAAATTTCTAATAAAATGCTCAACTCAAAATAAATCTTCTTTCAATCCAAAATTTAAAGCCCAACACTTAACTTAGGTCGGGATACTTCTGAATTGTTTCAGAATCCCAAAGTGTCTCCTACCCCTCTTCCCTTGACTCAAAAATAATTGTTCAAAATTTGATCCAATCCCTTTTCGAAATCCAAATTCACATCTTTGACATCACTCCCAGAAATCTTTGAACAAAATTTCTGCCATTATTTTAATTGAAAGTTTTCGTAGGGAACTCCGGTCTCCCACGATGTAATTAACTACGAGGACTTGCGCTCGTAGGAGATTTAGGACCCACATCTAATTTTTCAAAATTGATTTTCAAAATTCAATTAGTCCTCTTTTGGAAAATTAAATTACTAACGATCGTTATCGTTATGTTCGAACGATTATTAACAAATGATATCTTCTCCCTTCGAGGAGAAATATCTTTTGTTAAAATGAATTCGAATATAAAATTAACGATCGCTCCTCTTGATTATCGTAGACCGATATTTGATTGAACTTTACTTTGACCCTATGTGAGGTCCTCTCTTGAATCTGGTTACAATATTCAAGACGGGATTCTTAATTCTAAATCCGAACCCCATCCTGAAATTTTATTTCCACCTCCCAATGTGGTGTAATATTTTTGATGGGATGTTTGATTTTAGAATTAAATTTTAATGTCAATTTTGAATTCTCCAAAGAAGATTAAAATTTTTCAAAACTTGCTTTCAACACCAACACAAGTGTATCAATCTTTCTATAATGCAATCTCAGGTATACATTTGGAATTGATCAATCAGTTTACAAGTTCTATTTTAAAGCCAGATATTCACATGACATTCAAGTTTAATCTTACAAATATAAATTAATTCAATATGCTTAATAATATTTAACATCGACATGATGGATAATGAGCGATATGATCAAATACAAAATAATTATCAGCATAACTTTCACATAAAGCTCCAACAAATGCAAAAAGAAATAAGCAAATTACGAGAAACATATGTAAGCATCTTATTGTTATGTATGCCCTTCCAAAACTAGACATGCCTTCTGCACACCCTCCACTCCTATTTGACATTTAAGCCAAATACAGGTGAGAGGAATGAAGTTTTGATGCTATTTATTATTCTCACATTTCGAGACAATGTTCGAAATATTTGACACAACTACCCACATCACTTTACATATAAAACTTCAAAGTAGCAAAGAAGAAAACAAGTTCTAAAACCAAAAACCCAAACATGTTTTTTCAACTTTGAGCCCAAATATGTTTTGAACCCACTCTCTTTTTTTAAAAAAAACTCATGTTTAGAATCAAATACAAATGAAAGAAAGAAAACTCACCCATGAAAATTCATTTCATTCCAAGAAGACTTAAAAGAGCCTTCTAGCATCAAGCTTCTGAAATGCAAAGCCATTCATAAAATTCCCAATTCCCCAAAATAACTCATAGAACCTCCAAACAAAGCAACTCATAAAACCTTTCTCATAAGAAACCCACTATGACCTTTTTCGACGCGAAACAAATATCTTCAATGTGGGATGAATTCATGAAAATCTTCTAATAAGAAGGTTTCATAAAGCTTTCCGTCATAAAGCATTCACAAAGCATATAGTAGAATTTCTCGAGGCAAAACGATTCACAAAGCTTTTCCGACAAATACAACTCATAAAACCCTCTAACATAAAACAAGCCATAGAATTTTTGACATAAGGTGAATCGTAAAGCTTTTCAATGAAAAATATCTCATAAAACTTTCTTACCATAAAGTAATTCATAAAGCTTTCCAACGAATTCTATCATCCATGCCATATGACATTAAAGATTTCAAAAAAAAGAAGCTTTCAACTCAAATTCTTGAAACTACTCTTATGTCAAGTATACAATCATTTGCCAAAAGTTCAAAGTCAATCGCATGCTATCGGAAAGAAAAAGAAAGAAAGCTAGTTTGACACCAATTTGTTCTTCCAAAAAAACTAGGAAAAGTAATTCAATTCTACTTCATTCTTTCTGAAGTTCAAAGGGTAAGCATAGCAACTGTTTTAACATAACATCGAATTGATTTGATTTTTTTTTTTTTGACAACCATTACGTTGACATGACAAGTGAGAAAGGATAATATTCAACACGAGACCTAGTTTTATAATAAAAAAAAGCATATGTTCAAAGAAATATTATATCATGAGATAGTGAAAGCCGATCAAAAGATCAAAGCATCAATATACAAACTAAATTCATCATGATTCATGAGGCACAAAATCACCTCCTAGTGATAAACAACAACCCTATCTCATGGCTAAATTTAACGAGAATCCTCAATGCTAATTATGTTCATTTTATCGTAAACAATAACATGGTATGATAGCCAAATTTCATTCAGCATGCTCATGAGCATCCATTGTTCTATCACTAACTATAGCTTTCACATAGTAACAGTAAGATGAAGTCAAATCATTATTTTATTGCATGCCCAAATTCTTGACGAGATATGAAAGATAACTATATTTCATTCAAATCTTTGAGAGGTATGTAAACAAGATCTGCAATTCTGCACATAACTTTAAATCACACATCTAAGCAATTACGCATCCACCAATATTACTATTGGAATGTAAGAGACTCACATCAAGAGCTCATTGACTTCACCAAACATAGTTCATTTCCTTTTTTTTAAACAAAGAATAGCATAGCTTCTTAAAAACCTTTTAGAACCTATGCGTGAAACTTTAAATCATAAATAAATGAAGATTCCACATGCTAAGCATTCATTATATATATATTAAATAATATAAATCGACACAATCTTTGTTTACACCCTATAAAATCATCCACTTGAGAAAGAGGTGTCTACATAAGATTTTCACACAAGCAAAGCAAATGATCCTCATGTTATTACGATCCACTATATGAACTAGCATGAAAAGTAGGGGTGTCAATTCGGGTCGGCGGGTCGGGTTCGGGTCGAACCCGAATTGACCCGGATCTAAACGGGTCAACCCGAACCCGACCCGTTTATGTAAACGGGTCGGACATTTCAACCCGGACCCGACCCGCGCGGGTTGCCGGGTTGACCCGACCCGACCCGTTTATCGCGAATGCTGGCGGATCGCGACTCGCGAGTGAGGGCGAGGGCGGAGTCCAGTCGCGAGTGCGGGCGGCGAGCGAGGGCGGAGAGCCGGAGTCGCGCCGCGAGTGAGGGCGGGCGCCAGCGCGGGCGGCGAGCGAGGGCGGAGCGCCGGAGTCGAGTCGCGATCGTCGGAGCGTGGGCGGAGTCGTCACGTTCTCGTCGAAGCGTCCGAGCGTCGGAGCGGGATCGCGATCCGCGAGCGTCGAGCTCGATCCGCGAGCGTCCAGCGCGATCCGCGAGTTGTCGGATTCGGGTTAAACGGGTCGACCCGCGGGTTGTCGGGTCAACCCGGACCCGACCCGTTTTTCAAACGGGTCAGAAATCCGAACCCGAACCCGACCCGTTTAACAAACGGGTTGACCCGAACCCGGATTTTTTGGGTCGGGTTCGGGTCGGGTTATCGGGTCGTGTCAAAAATTGACACCCCTAATGAAAAGCCATAGATATTACTCTCACATCAATGTATAACTTGCGAGTGCATGCTTAAAAATATTGTACTTTAAAAGAGCATATGATTGAAACATCTATTAGGTACAAGGAACCCAACACTAGTGGGTTATAGTCATGAAGTATTTGAAAAGCCGTAGGGATCATTTGTATCACGTGCAAACACATAAGTTCTAACTCAAAACTCATGAACTCAGTAGGAATATGGAAGAAATAAGATGTAACTATGCTTGCTCAATATCTTTGCTTGGTTAAAGTGTATAGCATTTCTTAATAAACATTACTACAAACACATTGCATGCGTTTGGTAAGGGATGCCATGACTTCTTTCGGTCTATACAACTACAAATTTCACAATACAAACCATTAACGTCCTACAGATTTTTAAACACAAGAAACACACTTTCCGACAACAATCATTTTGATATAAAGTTTACACATGCTTCCCAAGCCTTATCTAGTTAAATCTTCAAGAGAAGACATTCATGAATAAGAGAGTATTTGATCTAAGCAAGTGCAGAAATTTAATAGTACCAGGAAATTAATGGCTTGCTGAATTATCTCACTTAATAAGCCAACCACTCAACAATGTCGTCCACTAGAGCAAGGAGAAGGAGAAGAAGAAGAAGAAGAAAGTAAAGAAGAAGAAAGAGCAGAAGGGGAAGAAGAAGAATGTAAGGGAGGAAGGGGAAAAGAAGGTAGAAGAAGGCGTATACCTGCTAGTCAAGGAGGAAGAAGCCAACGACGACGGGGAGTCTGTGATTGGTGGTGTCGTGCTCGGCAAGGGCAGATCGTCGGGCTTCGATTTGGTGGAGAGAGCTACGGCCGGCCTCCCTCTGGATTTCGCAAACAGAGAGGAGTCGAGACAGAGAGACGGAGGGGAAGGAGGTTTCGGCCCTGTTCAGTGCGAACCCAAGGGGAACCGGAGCAGAAGAGGCGGGGGCGTTGGGCTAGGTCACGCGAGAGAGAACACAGAGATGGAGGGGGTTCCGAACTCTTGGAGAGAGATGGGAGAGTTGTGAATCCCCCGAGACCGACCCGCCTATCCCAAGAAAAGACTCTCCATTCTGCTTCTCATATGCATGGAATCGGCACCCTGCCACCCGATCCTTGTTAAAAGGAAAGTCAAATTTATGCCAAAACAAGACATCACACGACTGGAGAGCCTGACGACGGCAGGCTTGGGAATTCGATCAAATCAGAACCGTTAATTGCATTTCCTGATCTGCTATTATATTCAAATCTGTTAAAAAAATGATTTGGAGTTTATTTAGAATTAATTTGGACTGATTTGAGTTAGGCTTGAATGTGAATTTGAGTCAAATTGGTTCAATTTAAAATCCGATTGGGTTTGATCGATTTAATTAAATAGAATTGGACACGAATTAACATCAATTTGGGTCAAATTGGGCTCGACGGGGCTGAGATAAATTGATTGAGGCTAATTAAATCTTGTCGAGTATAATTCGACTCAATCCGAGTCTACTCAAGCTTAAGTTAAACTCGATGGAGTCCAACTAAGTCACTCAAAGACGCTCGAGGGCACTTGCGATAAAATTGAGGTCAACAGTAGGACGGATGGCGAGATTGTGGAGAGTAAGGCAGCCACTAGATTCTAATCAACAAGCTTCCACAGATGATAATCAGCGGACTGTTCATTTGAGGCAGGGGCGGGCAAGCAAGCGAGCTGGCCATTGAGGTAGCCTTCGAATCCATTGGCAGTGAAGAGTTTATGGATCTGTAATCGCCATATAGGGTAGTTCTCAGATGTGAGCTGAATGTTGACTATGAGCTTGAGATTAGTCATTAAGAACTTTAATGACTGTGGAACTGTAAAATTGGCCATTGATGTAGAGAGAGATGAGTTGGGCATAGTTGGTGAGGTTGAGTCCTGTTCATCCATTGCAGTGCAGGCTACGACTCTGATACCATAAAAGGTTACCTACATGAAGCTTTTAGAAAGGAAAAGCAAACATAATAACATAGAGGAAATTCATTTTTATTAGCTCAAATTTCCTGTACAATAATTAGTGGTTTATATAGAAAGTATAAAGGAGTGCAGGAGTGTAGAGCCGGTATAATTGTCCTTAGTGGAGTACTCCTGTCACATGCAGAGTAGTGGAGATACTCTTGCTGAGCTGGCTGGTGTAGGATAATGTTTTAGAACCTGAGGCATAGTAGAGGTAGATGTTAACAATACAATGATCCCTATCTTGTAAGGAGTCATGAAGTCCAACTCCATAATTAGCTCAGCAGGAAATCACCCACTCACATAACTGAATATCCTCATAGGTCATCTTACTTGCCTCCCCCCCCCCCCCCCCCCCCCCCCCCCCTCTCTTTCCTTCATGAAGATTTCACTCTCAACGCTGCTCACCATGAACCACGATGAGGCATCGTTGACCTTGTTCGTTACAATAATTACATGGAAGATGCTTACTCGAAGACTTAGCTCAATAGCTTGCCCTATCATACTCAATTGACCTTGAAGCTCATCGACCCTACAACTTAAGCACACTCGCCTCTCTCAACAAGGGACTAAAAAGCTTCAGCACATGTCGCCAATAACTCCAAGGCACCATCTTGCCTAGGCTCTCTGCATACATGACTCACCTACACTCACTTGCCTATCAACACTCAGTATTGTTGAGCTCACATAGAGACCAAAAGAAAAAAAAAATTCAAGAAAGATCATTCTCTCCCCAACCAACCTAAATGAGCACACATGCCTAAAAGAGTCTGTAAAGTCATTGAGCCCCATACTTTTTTATTCATTTTATTGATGTAGCCTTCCCTTAACGCTTAGATCCGTATAAATAAAAGCTGACGATGAGCATTTCGATTCTGTTGAATCTATTAGACCTTTTGGCACTTTTTGTACTCGATGTTCTCTATACTTGAGCTGGTGTACTCTCTCTCTCTCTCTCTCTCTCTCTCTCTCTCTCTCTCTCTCTCTCTCTCTCTCTCTCTCTCTCTCACACACACACACACACACACACACACACACACACACACACAAATTTTCAAGTCAAAACTCATAAAACTCATTTGCTAGTAAGATTAGAGATCACCCACAAATATATTTGAATTCAACATATTTGGTATTGAATTATTTTGCAAGAAAAAAATGTCTTCCTATAATAGCTTCAAATGTCATAATTTATTTCAGTCATCTAATTCATTTTAAATTACTATAATTAGCCTTTTAATTATAATTAATATATCATCAAAAAATTATCTTGATCGGGCACGGATCTCAAGGCAAAATTAGCTTGGAAGCTTTAAAAATTAAATCCGAGACCATTTGAACTCCAATTTCAGCAAACTTATAGTCGAACTGAACGTCTCGGAAATACGAACCCAACGACATCAAATTCAACTCGATCCGAGCCCAAATGGGTCCAAATCAAAGACCCAAAGCGCATTTGGAAGGTTCAATCCATAATTTGGATTACCAAACGGTCTCCAAACATGACATGCTTACAGTCGAATCGAGCGGCTCGACGACACGAATCCAACGAGCCCAAGATCATCAAATTCCGATATCATTAAAACTTTCAAATGTCTGACAAACGGTCCACGATCAAGGGATTCAATATCGGCCGTCCATCCAAACCACTCCATATTTGCCCTGGATCCTCCTATTTACGGGACATGCCATCCATAAAAAACTATAAATAGCCCCTCATTTCTCATAAGAGAGGACCCAAGCAAGAGAAGAGAAGAAGAAGATAAGAGAAGAGAAGAAGAAGAAGAAGAGAGGATTAGGAGGGAATAACTCCTCGACCACCGCCGGAATTCTACCTAACGCCCAAGTGACGTCGGAATTCTGCCTGACTTTATAACTGACATTCAATGCTAAGGAGATTCATTGTAATCTGATCATTCTAAATTTTAAGGATGATTCAACCTCTTGTATTCCAAGAAAACACTAGTGGAATTCTTTCAACTGGGCGTAGCCCCGTGGTTTTTCCCCTTTCTGGGTTTTCCACGTAAAAAATCCTGGTGTTGTTATTTCTCCTCTGTTTGTGTGCTAGATATTCGTACAAAGTTGAGATGGAAGTTTTTAACTCTATCGCCGCGTATATTCTAATCCGCAACAATAATGATTTAAATAAATTTGAAGAATTTACATACATACCACCAAATTTCATATATTAACATAGTTTGACACCTAAATCTATAAATTTACTAATATAACATCGTAACATCTAAATGATATCAGAAAAATGCAGAAAAAACACGCATTTTAAATAATAGAGGAATTATATATATATATATATATATATATATTCATACCTTCAAATTTTCATAACTATTGCTCTCAGCAAACAACATAGCTATTATTTCAGACTGACACAAAAAAAAAAAAAAATACAGACTCAAATCAAACGAGCTCCTCATATGCAGAGATTAGTTAACTCAAGCAAATGATTATTTCATAGTAATACAAGAAGGCAGTTCTCTCTCCATCAGACTGAGATGAGGAAATCACAGGTACTGGCTGGCAAGTTTGCCTTCCTTGACAATATAGTTTTGCTGAGGGAAATCCTCTCCTTTGAAGTACTTGTCAAGCATGTCTTTGACACCAGCTGCATACCTTAGCTGCAAAATTCAGCTTTCAGAATCACTATTTATTTATGATATTACAATCATATAATCATAATTTAAGTAAAGAGGTGATGAATTATTACTTGGCCATCAATAGTTGTGCCAGAAATATGAGGAGTCATGGCATGGTTAGGCATGTATCTCCATGGATGATCTTTAGGAGCTGGTTGTGGATTCCACACATCACCACTGTAACCTGAAGCAACCACAGTGGGAATCCAGGTGTCATCATTCAAATGCAACTCATAAGAAACACACCAAATAAGCACTTTTTACAACACTTTAGTATACTGAAGAGAGTTACCTGCTATATGTCCACTGGAACAAGCATCTACTACTGCTTGAGTATCCATAATAGCTCCTCTGGCATTATTAACAATAAGAACTCCCTTCTTTAACTTCGAGATTCTTTCCTTGTCAAACAAACCCCTAAAAGACAAATTCATATGCACATACTGAATATAGGAATAGAAAAGAAAATTACTGTAAATTTTATTGCAACAATAGTAATCAGTACTTTGCTGCTATCAGGAATTTTTAGATGTTGCAGCACTGTGGGAATAATCTTGCAGGCTGTAAAATTTAGTACTACAATAGAAATAATCACTTTACTACATTATAAGGAAATCTGAGTGTTTCAGACCTATTGAGATAATCTTGTTTCAGCTGATTTTTATATTCAGATTCAATTAATCATTTTAATATTTTATATATACTATGAAAAATTAATATACTCTATCAAGATATGCTTGTAAATTACAAATTTCAGTTCCAACCACAATGTAATTCATCATATGTTAATAAAGGAACTAAGGCAAATAATTCACTAGTAACCAAGTAAAATTTGGGAAGTCAAAAGAGATAATTTACCTCGTCTTCTCAGTAAGAGGCGTGTTAATTACAATTATGTCACACTTGGGAAGCATAACATCAAGATCCTCCTCAAACTTTGCACCTATCTCGTTCTCCAAGGCTGGGTCAATCTTCAGTCGATCATGATAGAGGAGATTACAGTTAAAAGGCTTCAGACGCTGCAACAGTAGCTTTCCAATACGGCCAGCACCAACAGTACCAACAGTCTTTCCCTCGAGATCATAAGCTCGATACGCGATTGCAGCAACATTCCATTCACCATTAATTACCTGTTGGTAACCTGGGACAAAGTTCCGAACAAGAATAAGAATTCTCATGAGTTCATCTTCTGCTACTGAGACAACATTGCTTCCTGTAACTTCCGCAACAGTCAGCCCTGCATCGGCTGCGGCTTTCAGATCAATATGATCGGAGCCGATACCAGCGGTTAAAAGAAGCTGCAAGTTCTTGGCTCTCTTGATTCTTTCGGCAGTAACGTATGCAGGATGGAAGGGGGTGGTGATTAGAACATGCAAGTCAGGAATATGCTTCTCAAGTTCTGCAAGACAGATGAAAACATTTCGAACTCATAGTTCATAATAGTTCATAAAGAGTAACAAGAGAGCTAATGGAAATTGAAGAAAGAAAAATCATTACAGAATCGATTATACAAATCTCAGATAAGGCATAAAAGATCAATGAGACACTCATCAAACAAAGTCAAGCCTGATGGCCTATAATAATCTAAATAATCAAACCCCCCAAATTTCCATTTGCAAAAATTCATATAATCGAACACTTCTTTATGTAATAATCAATCCATAAACAATTCCCAACCTGTTAATCTACTTTCCACGATTACAGAAATGATACTACAATATGATAATATCTACTCACGACTTGTTTATCTCAAAAATTAAGAAATTTGCAGAAGTTTGTTGTTATATATCTTAAAACAAGAACTTGGGGACCAAGCTAAGTTAATGAAATCAACAAGCAAGATGAAAGATAATTATGTGCTTGCATAAAAACATGAAATCCAATTCATACTTTCAAAGCAAGATGATATCAAATAGTGAAAAATGATAATACTACAATTTCGGAGGTATTAAGAACAGACCAAACATGAGATTACTTTCAGAGTATAAAACTATCAGCATATCCTCCAAACATCGACACTCTTCATGCTAAAGAAAATCATTCAAGCTAGGAAACTTCTCAACCATAAAATGAAAAGAAATAGGAAAAATAACATGTATATCACCCAAATTTTATTATTTTCAAATCTAACATACTAACCGAAAGAAAAAAATGAACTAGCAAGATCATTTATTTGCAAGTGCCATGACTAACTCATTGAGATTTTAATGAAAGAAAAAAAAATATTGGATGGTATTTTAATGTGCTCTTTGAGATTTAAGTGGGATTGTTGTAAAAAGAGATATGTGAGTTTTAGTTTTGTAATTAAACATACAATATTTGGTTGAACATAATTTACCCAAAGAATTATCTTAATGCAAAAAAACATTAATGAGTTAAAAACAATAGATCATATTAAATGGGAGCAAATATAACATTTTTAACATGAAAAAACTCATGGAAGTTACATTGGAACTAAAAACAAAAAAGAACTTTGGGCTTTCTTAGCATCATTTTTTTTTAGTATTTTTAAAAATATATTTGGTTAGTGTTTTGCATTTTTTTTAATAATAAAAAAAATTTAAGTGCTCTCATTATTTTTAAATATAAACTCTCAGCCACATCACGACAATCAACCTAACACCCATTGACAATCAATCCCATGCCTACTCCATTACCCCTGCCACTGCATAAAAGTGATATTTGATAAAAATAAAAACAATCTATATTTTAGATTGAAAACAAGATCTTATTTCATATTAAAACATAAACATAACAAAATTTTAAAAAAATAATAAAAAATACCTGAAATAGCTCTATTTTATAAATTTCATTCATGGTCTAGCTTTATAAGTTTCAAACAATTATGTACTACTATAATCAAGCCAACAATAAATCACCTTATCAAATGACATTTGCATAAAACTCTCTTAATAAAAACCAAATTTTAAAACTTTGCAAACAATGATATTTGTCCTATTTTGTATGTAAGACAATTAATATTCACATACGTGTATTAGTTTTTAATAGTATGGTTTAAGATTAAGATTTTTTTCATTACAAAATTTATCAAAAATATCAACTTTGATTATGAGACTTTAAGGAGCTGTTTTCTTAAAGAAATTGAGGCAAGATTCAAGCAAGACTTAACCTAAGTCCTGCCAAATAGCAAGAATGACAACTTTAAATCCTGCAGAATTTTAAATCTTGTTTCTCCCCTATTTTGTCTAAAATCCAAGATTTAGTCAATCTGATCATTAGAGCTAAAATTCAAGATTTAGTCAATCTGATCATTAGATAAATTTTAATTTAGACCTGCAAATCTCTCACAAACTCTTCTCCTTCACACTCCTCACATGCTGTTGGTATTATTGATGTCCTCTCCAGTTAGCTCTTGTACTGACTTCATCGCTTCTTTGTAGTTTAGGGTTTCAGAAATTTGGGTGATGCAAATCTAAGTGAGCAAAATGTTATGTGTGGAATCTGATTGTGTTGATCAATTTGGCTATTTTGTTGTCTCCGACCTCAAAGTTTGTCATGTACGCTGGGGGGTGCAGGGGGTTTACCCCTTGCTTGGGTTTCGAAGGGTTGCGTCCCTTGAGGTTTTTTTACTTGGCTTTCTCTTGTATTTTGAGTGTGCAGACATTGAGAACGGTGTATGTGAGAAGAGAAGCAAGGAGAGATCAAAAGAGAAGAAAGATATGTACTTATTTCTCTCAATTTTCATAGTGAATTTCTTGGTGTGGTGTGGCTCCATGATTTTTTTTCCTATTTTGAGTTTTTCCTCGTTAAATACTAGTGTCCTTTACTTTTTCATTGCTTGCTTGTTTCGTCATTATGATGTTTACTCCTCATCCCCAACACAAGATGAGGGTTTTCAAATTTAATAGATAATTTTTTTAAAATTATTGAATTTAATTAATATTAATTAAACAATATATATTAATCAAGCATTTAAATTAATTAAAAAATATATTTTTTATGAACCAAAAAGATATTAATTTAAGCAGAATAATATCATTTATTATTTAATTGGATTAAATATGTATTGTTACATTTAATTAACTTTTATAAATTACTAATTAATAATTAGTAAAGATATTACTTATGCCAATTACAATTTAATTTACATAATTAAATATTACTAATATTAAAGAGGGCTTTGATTAAGCAAAATAAAGATGATAAATTTAATTTAGGCCCCCCTCTAATTGGACTGAATATAAAGTGTTGTTGAATAAGCTTAGAAAAATTACTAAGTAATGATTAATTGAGATGTTGTTTATGCTAATCATGATTCAATTAATGTAATTAAATTTGATATATAATAAGTTCATATAACAAAATATCACAATCATCTAAATCTTTAAATCCTGAAATAAGTAACTAAACAGCTTCCTAAAACATGCCAAACAGTTTCAGAATTTACCTGCCTCAGCCTCGAATTAAATCCTACTTGCAGCCTAACAGCTCCTAAAAACTATTGGTTTTATAAGAACTTCTGAAAAATCAAACTTGATTTGATTTACAGACCTGAGTTAGGGCCTTCTTTATCATCAGTAACAATGTACTGATGACCTTGACTCTCCAACCATTCCCTGATGCCCAAACTCCTCTCCACACATCCCAAAAAATTAGGGTTCTTCGCTGCATACTCATTAGCCTTATAGAACACGCCAACTATCTTCTTACTCCCTGGAGAAGCCTGTAAAAATTTTCCCCCAAATCATAGAATGAGAATTTTTTCAATAAAAATCCCTCTTTTGGAGGGAAAATAAAAAAAGACGAAAACTTTGCGAAGCGAAGAGAGACTGGAGACTGGATAGAGTACATGGAGCTGCTTTGCAAGGGGAGAGAGATCTGATACAGAGGAACCAACTGTGCGGATCACTTGCTTTGATGCTGCTCTCCACATCCTGTGCGTTGATTGTGGCACCTGAGAACACTTGAAATGTTCTGGGAAGTAGTAAAACAGAAATCTTTGTGAAGAAAGATATGGTAAGAGAAAGGGCGTTTTATAGAGGAGGGGGAGATGATGATGACCGACACGTTGAGCTAAACGAGAGGAGTTGGAAAACAATTAGAAAGAGCTCAGTTGGATGGCGAATTGGCGACTTACTAATGAGCGGGTGGATTTGGTATCGGTTTCGGGTTTCATCCGATATATAACCCGTGCAAAAATATATATATTTCCTTTCGTATTTTGAAAGGTCATTTTCATATTCTTTTGCCTTTTCGAAAGCAACTTAGGCTCCATTATTATTTGCATTTGCAGGCAGAATTGTTGAGATGCCCTTTGGGACTTTGGAGTCATTTTTTTATTTTATTTTATTTTATTAATTTTGACATTTTGTAAAAATTATTTGACATCTTTAATATGGGGAATTTACATGCAATTCACCTAAGATATTAAGATTTATGTACTTATTTCATTTTTTTATTTTTTCATTTAATTGTTACATAAATTATAAAATATTTGATATTTTCAATATAGGGAATTTACATACATAGCATCTAAAATTTTAATATTAAAATATGTAACACAAATTTTTACCATTCATATATTAGTACTCAAAATAGTAAAATTAAATAAAAATAAATAAAATATCCCTCGTTACAATTTACGTCACCTTGTCATCGCACTGTCTGTCCCGTAACCCATTGTGGCCATTGAGCTCATCACTCACACAATATTGATCATCATTATAATTTTTCTCTCATATCATCTCCCCTTAATCATTCTGCTTGTTCTTGCCCCCTTCTGACCCTATAGAAATTCTTGAAACCCCGAATAATAAAGAAGTGAGAAATCACACCGGTTCTCTTCGACGAGAGCATCAATGGGTCTAAGCGATGTGTGGAGAAAGCGAAGATGTCGATGTGAGACACAACAACTATGACTTTGACTTCGTTTGGGATAGCTTTTTTATAGCTTCTTAAAATAGCTTTCTAGTTTAAAAATTAAAATTTTTATACTAAAAAACTACTTTAAAAAGAGGAAAGTCATCTCAAATGAAACCTTCATTTGATACAACTTTTTTACTGTTTTTTAAAACATTTTTTTATAAAAAAAATTCTTTTGTTTAAAACTTTGTGTGCTAAAAAGCTAATTTACAAAGTCATAAAAAATTTGTCCCAAACTAAAGTGTTGGAATGTGGCAGCGACAGCAACAATTGGCATTAGCCAACTAAGACGTTTTGTTATAAAAATAATAGAAACCATTGCAATTTATTTTGAGTATTTTTTAAAATAATTTGATCTATGTTAAAATTTTAAAAATAATTGTAAAACACTAACACAATAATCCGAATTCTTATATATCCTTAGACAAATTTGAATTCAACATAAAGAAATAGTAATTACATACCTACATGCACTCGAAGAAATAGCTATGCGTTAAAAAATAAAATTGTATTTTTCATAAATAAATAATTATTTGATATTTAAAAAATAAAATAAATATTAAGTAAAATTAATCATAAGTTCAAATACAAATTTAAAATTATGCTATATCTATTTTTTTAAAATCAAATAAATTTATACTTTTTCATTGCACCATAAACTACTTTTTGCTATTGTTGTGGGTTGAAAATTTTGTATCGGTTCAGTGAAAATACTTTTTTCTCGGCGATGTATGAAATCTTAGACAAACAGAAAATACTAGGATTTTTATATGGAAAACACTGGCAAAGGGAAAAATCATGGGGTCTTACCTAGTTGAAACAATTTTGTTAGTATTTGAATAGATTATAATAATAAATATGTCATTTATCACAAGGACGAGGAGAATACAATGTATTGAAAAGTTTTTTTTGTCAATCTTCAGATGGGTTCCCTCGGTGTAAAAGTCTCGTAATGATAGGGAAGAACTTCGGCGGCGGTCGAGAAAATCATCGATAGTTAGGAAGAACATCGGTGGTCGGGGAGAAATCCGACAGTTGGGAAGAACGTCAATGGCTAGGAAGAACGTCGATGGTCTGGGAGAATGTTGGCGGTTATCGACGGCAAGATAACTCTCCAAATATTTTCTTCCTCTCTTCTCTCTCTTTTCCTTCCTCTCACTTATGGGAAGAATGTGGGCATATTTATAATTTTTTTGGAGTGGCATGGCTTGTAAATATAGATGAGATCAATGTCAAGTTGGCAGTGTTAAGATGATGGTTGATATCAACTCTCTTGATCATAGATTGTTGATCGAGCATTTAAGTACCTTAATGATGTCAGAATAAAACGATCTTGGGCTTTTTGGAATCGTCTCGTCGAACCACTCGATTTGACTATAAGCATGCCATATTCGACGATCATTTAGTTATCTAATTAATATTTTGAACCCTCCAAATATTTCTTGATCCCTTGATTTGAGCTCATTTGGGTTTGGATTGAATTGATTTTGATGTCGTTGGTTTTGTTTCTTTGAGATGTTTAATTCGACTATAAGTTTGTTGAAATCAAAACTTGAATGATTCTTAGTTTAATTTCGGAGGTTTCTGACATAAATAAACCTTGAGATTCGTGCCTGATTATGGTAATTTTGTTGTGATATATCGGCTATGATGCCAAAAGATCTATTTGAAAAAGCTTTCTGATTGCTTTGTTTATCAGATAGCGTTATTATTTATTTGTTACTTCTCCGAATTTTGTTTTATAAAAATTTATTATTATTATTATTATTATAATAAAATTATTTTCTCCACAATTTTACAACAAATTTTATAAAAAATTATAACTACCACAAATAGGTCCGAATCCTAAATTAGTAATTTATGCAGCCCTTCTCCATCCGATGATTTAAAATTTGTATTTGCAATAAAATAAACATATTTTATTTTTATAATTCTTTTCGTACACAAAATAATGAAATCAGACGTATTTGTTTTATATTATATATTTATATTTAATAATATAGCGCAAGTGGGCTGAAAAGTATTTTTGTAAATAAAAAAATATTAATCCATTATTTTTTGTCGGCCTATTTAGGCTTATTTTACTATCATGGGCAAACACGGGTGATAGATTGTCGACGGATAAAAAACTGCCACGTGTCATAATATCCAACGGTCCTCTTATGCTACAGAGGACAGGACAAACAAATCCAACGGTGCAGAATATTGTAATCTACGTTTCATGGGTCCCACGGTGATCCCGTCTAGCCTTAGTCGAACGTTTTCTGACCTTTCCACTTTCTCGCCGTCCATTCATAGATTAAGCGTGAGATTTATAAGAGAAATGCGACGCTTTAAAAAAAAAAGATAAAAATGCTTGTCACCTAAGCTTTTTATGTGGCGGGCCCATAAATTTTTTTATAAATAAAATTGAACTATCAAAATTGATTGACCCACTAATTAAAAATAAATCTCAAATGATATTTTATTTTGATTTAAAAAAAAAATAAAAATAGAATTGATGATGGTTGTGTGCTGAAACATTCACAACGGTGAAGAGATATAGAGAATTTAACATCTTAGTTCTATACGAATATTCAACTCACATATAGATAAGAGAGATAGGTGCGAAAATCATAAAAGACATCCAAGAAAGAGAAAAATATGACCCAATTAAAATGATTCTACTAGTATTTGTTATTGATTACAAATAATGTCCTTTCTAAAGGAAATGTGTTGGCTCGATGTAGTAAATATACATCATATATGGTTGGAGTTTGAAGAATTCAATGACATGAGATCTCAGTAAAACGTTAGCATGTTTGGTAGGATCATAATTAGATGATGATGGTCACAGAGACCGTAGTTTGGCGATTGAGGTCGAAGGGAATGTAATTAAGCGACATAGGTAGGAGGGATCATAATCAAGTGGTGGTCAGAGAGATCGTAGTCGAGCTACGATGGTTACAGGGATCATAGTCGGCAAATGATAGAGGTTGGAAGTATTATAGTCGTGCAATGGAGGTCAGAGGGACTGTAGACGATTAGCAACTAAGCTTGGAAGGACTTTAGTCGAGTGACGGTGGTTCGAGGACCATTGTCAGGCAATGGAGATCGTGGGACTATAGTCAGGCGGCAGTGTTCAGAGGAACGATAGTCGGGCCCTGGCAATCGGAGGGATCATAATCAGGCGATTAAGGTTAGTGACCGTAGTTAGGCCACTGAAGTCGGAGGGCTCATATTTGGTGAGCGATGGAGGCTAAAAGTACTGTAGTTGGCTAGCGATGGAGTTCAAAGGAATTATAATAAGGTGATGGTGGTGGGAGGGACCATTACCATGCAATAAAGGTCAGAGTGATTGTAGTTGGTGGGTGACAGGGGTCATAAGGACCGTAATCAATCGGGGACGAAGGTAAGAGAGACCATAGTTGATGGGCGCTTATAAGGGTGTCAAAATGGGTATTCGTCGAGTTTGAGTAAAATTTGGAATTGACCTAGGCCTAATTCAGCTGGCCTAAATCTGACCCAATTTTATAAATGGGTAAGAAATCTAGACCCAACTCGTTGGGTTATCGGGTTGAACCAACTTGACCCACAAAACCGCAATTATACTAGTGCGAGTTACGAGATGATGTTGCGAGCGAGGGCAACATGGCAGGACCTCACGAGAGTGCGGGTGCGGGGTGAGTACGAGCGTGTAAGGAGTTGGGGTGCATCGAGCGTGATTGGGGTTATTGGGTATATGTTGTGCGTGGGGCCACGGACAAGAGAGAACCGCGCGGGTGCATGTTGCGTGAATTGCACGCGCAGTGCAGGAGCAGCGAAACCATTGGACAGGGCTTAGGCACGGGACAATTTGAGTTTATCCCTTGTTATCGGGCTGACTTGAACCCGACCCGAATTATAAATGGGTCACCGAACCTATATTTTCCTATTCGGGTCTGGTTTTTGGGTAGTGTCACTTATTGACACCCTAGGCCCTTGTAGTTAGAGGGATCGTAGTCAAGGGGCGTTGGTTGGATGTGTAATACCCCAAGATCAAAATTTAAAAGAATTGCTTATTTTTAATCTTTTAATCAGTCAACCAGAGCTTCTATGAAATTATCAATATAAATCAATCCAGCAAAAATAACTTAAAATCATATACATCAAAATATAAACATATATTCATCCCTCAAAATATATGTGCACTCAATCCATACATTCATTGGTATATCTTTTAGCCCTTGATAATAAAAGAATAAAACTAATAAAAATATTGAAATAAAATAAAATCTGAATCCCAGATTTATCCTTACTCCACTCATTCCCAACCCCTTCCTAAAAATATATAAAATCACGTAGTGAGCTAATAGCTCAGTAGGTTATAGGAACCTACAACTAAAATCAATGTAATATAATAAAAATATTATGCATGTAATTATTTAATTATTGTTAGTATGAACATGTAACTGTAAAATATGTGGCGGTCAATATGATAAGTTTTATGTCATATAAATAATAAACAATTAAAGTAATATAATTTATAATAAGCAATTAGTAATCAAGTGAATAATGATCAGTAAGTCTTGTCAATCATATACTTAACAATTATAAAATAGTCTATATATCATCTTATGACATCAGTATACCTATCATTATCATGAGCATGTTGTACTATGTCTATGTTATGCATGTATATCATGTAAATCATTTATTCATATATATTAAATATCTTTGTATTCGTTTTATCGGTCTTATCAGATACTTATATCAATCATAGCTTATATCTTATGCAAATTAAGTTATGCCAATTATGTGATTTTTCATATATATATATATATATATATTTATGTGATATGTATATGCGAGCACTATAAGTAAGATAAAACTTCCAGCCATCTATGATATTTTTTCTGTATCCAATCATGTAGATAAACTTTATATGAATCAATCTTAATCATATCAATCATGTTTTCATGAATCAGTTATATCACAAATTATTTAGGTCAGATGGTTTTTATATTAGAAGTCGCCACTTATTGTGCATCGATGTATCATATTATATCAATATGACTTCATTTTCATATCATTTAGGATTACATTATAAAATTTATTTTAAAAGAAAGTTAGTCGACCCACCCTCCTGTAGAAGATAACATGTCTCTACTAACTTGAATTAGCCAATCATTTCTAATCAGCCATTATTACATATAGATATTTCATAATATATAACATGATAAACATCTGATATCATGTCGCAACCCAACACAACTAGGCTATGATAAACAAATCAAAGATCTAATTTTGAAATGTTTCAGATTCTCTTCTAAATTTTATTTTAAATAAACTACATATTATATAGCTATTAAAAACATTCAGAAATAACTCATATATAAGATTATTTTTATTTTATTAAAATATATATCTACACCACAGTACATGATTATTAAACAACAGCCACAAAACTTAGATTTGATCATAAACTATTAATTAACCAGCTTCTACCCTTTTTCAGATCAAAAAATTAGAATCAAAATCATAGTGAGGTACAACAGCTCAACATGCCACACAAACCGATATAAATTTCAAAAAATTATTTTATTAAATATTTTGTTAAACATTTAAAAGTAGTTAAATACAATCTAATAAATCATTGTATCGAGAAATGTAATAATAATATATAGCTATCTAAATATTTAAATAACATTACTAAACAAATATAAACTAAAATTTATATTATATAATAGTTTATATTACATAGCAGTTCATATTATGTTTAATATCAATTTTTTTCTTTTCTTTTCCCTGACTCAGACTGAATCTCAAAGAATTTTGGCCCCTTATGACTCCATTTGTGCTTATAGTATTAGAACATGTCCATATACACTAGAACATAACTTATAGAACATAGCTTGGTAGCCATCATAACATGCCTTTGTAGCCACTAGAACATGTCTTATAGGCACCAAAATATTCCCTGACGCAAACAAAATCTCAAAAAATTCGGGCCTCCTATATCTCCCAGCATATATTTTTCAATTATATATTCATATATTTCATTATATTATAGCAGTTAAAGCATAATTGAGCATGTGTCAGAATTATAAAGTTTTCTATAATGATAGTCAACAGGAATTCCTATTGAGTAAAATTTCATATTTTCAGAATATAACCAAATTACTATGGATTATATAAAACATTGTTTTAAGACATTCATTGTACTAAAACACTATTTTTTGTGTCCATATTATTTTCTATTTGATAAAATCTGCATAATTTCCAAAATATCTGGTATAAAATTTCCAATCTTAATATATATAGCATATAAAAAGTTACGTAGTAAAAGTTTTACCGTTTCAAAGTTATTTGCATTTTTCAGCAACGAAAATAGAAATTTAATTAAAAAATTCAAAGAAATTTTATATTTTTGAAAACTGAGATATGCATAATATGACTTACCTTGATCCAGATACTTTATATTTAAATTGATAAAAATAGAATATAACAAAGAAAAAATTACAAAATTGAAGCCATTGCTACAAATTTTGGGAAACTAGACAGAACTTTTTTGCCAAATGAGAGAAGTTGTTAAGGTACAAGAGACAGAGGACATACCTGATCACTGCCTTCGCTCCTTCTTGCTCTCACGGCCCACAACATTCAAGCAAAAAACCCTAGAACAGTTGCTCCTCCTCTTCGCGTTCATGCAGCAAGAAAAAAACCCAAATACCCAATGTTAGGTTCGGTTCAAACAGAAATAATATTCATACTTGTGGGCTTGCGGCTGCTTCCTCTCATCTCCAAAATTCACTGTTCCACTTCTGTGCTTCAGTTCGATCCACTCACTTCCCTTTCACTTTATTTTTCTATTCGAGCTGCTCAAAGAGTACTCAAGCTGGGCTTTCGCCTCTACCAAACTAGGGCTCAATAATACAACGAGCACGAAATACTGCTCGAACTCGAGCTCAAAACTTGATAAGTTTGACTCGCGAGCTCGTTAACGAGTTGAGTTTGAGTCGGCTTGACTCAGTTGTACCCCTACCGCAGACTAAGGTCCCTCTGACCTCTGTCGCCCGACTACAGTCCTACCAACCAAACATGCAGGTCAACGTTTACTTGAGAATAACTTTCATATCACTAGATTCTTCCAGCCCCAACTATGTAATGCGCTTTATATTTTTTATATTTAACTAACACCTTCCTCTGAGGAATGGTATCATTTGTAATCAACAACAAATACTAGTAGATTCATTTCAACTAGGCTAGGCATCATGATTTTTCTCCCTTTTCATGGTTTTTCGCATAAAAATTTTGGTGCCTCTTATGACTCTCGCATATCTCTCTATTTTATCTGTATGTGCTAGATCTTAGCTTAAGGCTAAGACATTAAGCTCTTTATCTTTCTATCCCTACGTATGTTCTAGTTCGCGATAGTAATTTAATTATTATTTAGTACTTAATTACTTTATTATTTAATTAATTAGGTAAATTATTTATTATTTTACACATTTGGGTATATCATATTATTAATTATTTGATTGCTTACTATTTAATTAATTTTATAATTATTTTACTATAAAACATATAACTTTTACCTATCTAGGTTTTGCTTTTCCTCTTCTTCTTCGTTTCGACTTTGGCTAATGTCGCGTGAGGTAGAGTTTCGAACCAGTTGCTAAAAGCTTCTTTGACTTATTTGATGATGTTCCCTTTACTTATCCTATTGGAAGTCACAATGGGGCTATTTGGAAAAAATAGGATTTAATTTTAGTAGGATTTAGTAAGTCCTGTTGTTGTGTCATGGAATATTCACTGTGATAGAGAAATATAAATTTTAACATCTTAGCTTTGTATGAAGATCCAACACACAATCAGATAAAAGAGAAGTGTATAACATTCATAAAAGACACCAGAGTTTTTACAATAAAAACCCTAAAAAAGGGAGAAAAAATATGGGGCCTGGCACAGTTTGAATGAATCTATTAGCGTTTATAATTGATTACAAATGAGACCATTCATTGTGGGGAAGGCCTTGGCTTAATGTATCACATAAAGAACATTACAGAGTAGGGGTTAGAAGAACTAAAAGATAAGGGAGTCATTCTCAAGAGAACGTTGGCTTGTTCATTTGGTTGACAGGACGATGAAGGTTAAAGGGACCATAATCGGTAGAGGTTAAGGGGATTGTAGTCAGTGGGGGATGGAGGTTAGAGGGATGGTAGTTGGTAGGTGACATATATTGGAGGGATGGTAGTTAGAGGGCAACCATGATCAGAGGGATCGTAGTTGGTGGGTGACAGAGATTAGAGGGACCGTAGTCAATGGGGGATGGCGGTCAGAGAGATCGTAGGCAGTGAGCGACGGTGGTCGGAGGTACCATCATCGGCGGATAATGATGATTGGAGAGACTGAGGTCGGCGAGCGACGGCGGTCGGATGGACTATCATCGACAGGTGATAGTAATGGGAGGGACAGTAGTTGACAAGTGACGGTGGTCGGAAAGGCCGTAGTCGGTGGGCGACGATGTTTGAAGGGACTGTGGTCGGTGGGAGATGGTGGTCGGACGAGCATAGTTCGTTGGCGACGACGTTCGGAGGGACTATAGTCGATGTGCGAATGGATCGTAGTGGGCAGGAGATGAAGGCCGGAGGGACCGTAGTAGGTTTGAGACGGAGGTGGACCTTAGTCGACGGGCGATAGTGGTCGAAGGGACCATAGTTGGCCAACTACAGTGGTCAGAGGGACCATAGTCGGTAGGCGATGAATGCCGGAGGGATTGTAGTCGATGAGTGATGGTTGTTGGAGGAACCGTAGTCGACGGGTGATGGTGGTCGGAGGGACCATAGTCAGCGGGCAACTATGGTCGGAGGGACAATAGTCTGTGGGCGATGGTGGTCGGAGGGATCGTAGTTTGTGAACGATGGTGGTCGGAGGGACCGTGGTTGGTGGATGACAGTGGTCGATGTGGGCAATGATGGTCGGAGGGAGCATAGTCCGAGGGTGGTCCAATAATGGTCGAGCGAAAGTCCGACAACGGTTGATGGCCGGTTGATTGTCCTGCAGCAGTCAGCGGCTGGGCGGTTGTTCAATGATAGTTGGGCGGAAGTCCAGCAGAGGTCAGTGTCCGGGTTGAAGTCCGACCGCTGTCGGCGACCGGGTGGTGGTCTAGTGACGGTCAACGGAGGTTCGCCAATGATGATGCTGGAGCTCTTGAAGCCTTAGAGCTCTCTTCAATCTTTAGCCAAAGGTCTAAAGCCCCCAAGCCTAGCTTCATGTGGGAAGAGGGATCTATATATAGCTTTTTGAGAGTGGTATGCCCCATAAATATAGAGAAGATCTGAGACAGATTTTGAGTGCTCAATCAGATGACCCATATTGCTTTCCCCGATCATAAAGCGATTTTTGAGTGTTTAAGTGCCTTAACGATGTCAGTATTCAATGATATTGGTCTCGTTGGATTCTTCTCGTCGAGCCACTCGATTCGACTATAAGCATGCCATATTTGGATATCATTTTATCATCCAATTAATGCTTTGAACATTCTAAATATGCTTTAGACTTTTAATTCAGACCCGTTTGGGCTCGGATTGGTCCGATTCTGATGTCGTTGGGTTTGTCTCTTTGATACATTCAGTTTGACTATAAGTTTGTTGAAATCAAAATTCTGATGATCCCAATTTTAATTTTAGAAGTTGCCAACTTGAATATGCCTCGAGATTTATGTTTGATTAAGGCGATTTTTTGTGATGTATCACCTGTAAATGCAGGATTTAGTAAATCCTGGGTAAGTTAAATCCTGAAAACTATTTGACAAAATAGCTGTTAAATCCTATTAAATCCTATGTAACTGTTTGGCAATGTAATCCAGGATTTATGGCGGTTTGTTCATTTAACAATTAAATTTAATGTGTTATAAATTTAATTACATGTTAAGTACAAGTTACTTATTAATTTTAATTTTAATTATAGTAAAAAAGTTATAATGATAAATAATTTAATTAAAAATGCCTTAATTATTAAATAATTTAATTACTAATTATAATATTATTT
This sequence comes from Dendrobium chrysotoxum, assembly GCA_019925795.1. NCBI lineage: Eukaryota > Viridiplantae > Streptophyta > Magnoliopsida > Asparagales > Orchidaceae > Dendrobium > Dendrobium chrysotoxum. The sequence continues at coordinate 1,376,014 of CM034300.1, read as the reverse complement.
ATTAAATTACTTATTTAGATGTTAAGTTAATAAGTATTTGATATCTAATTATATTAATAATTATTTGATTAATTAGTTAATTTTTTAAAAATGGCTAATTATTTAACTAATACTCATACTAATGATTAAATTAATTTAAAAGTACTATTTAATTAGTTTTAATTATTAATTATATGGTTAGGGGTTGTTAATAATATAAAATTAAAATAAATGTTTAATTAATATAATTTCAAATAGAAATAATTATTATATAACATTATAAATAATACTTAATTAGTATTAAAATATTTAGATAATTAATTAGATTTAGGGGCTGTTAGGATGCACCACAGATTTAATTTAAGTAGAATTTCGTAAATCCTCTAAATCCAAATTTACTAAATCATACGGGTGTTCAATCTTAAAATTTATTTAGTAACATTCAATATAAATCTTGATAAATTCTGTGTGACTGTTTGACAATTCAATTTAGAATTTAAGACGGTTAACACTTTTGAAATTTTTTTTTTTAGATGATTAAAGTATAACAATAGAAATTCAAATGAAATACATCAAAATTTCTTTAATACTAATTAATATTCTAAAACTAATTAATTATTTAATTATTATTTATAATGCTATATAGTAGTTTTTTCTATTTGAAATTATATTTAATCCTATTAATTAGTTTGAAATAACTAAGTATTTAACTAATAATCTTACTAATTAATTAATTAATTAATTAATTATTAGTTAATTAGTTTTACTTAATTATTAATTTTAAATTATATTAATTAAGTTAATCAATAATAATTCAGAGGCGTCTAGGTTTTACTTATCCGCTCTCTATTTCGCCGTTGTTGTTCGGCTTCGTTCCTTCGCATGAGGTGTAGAGTTTTGCACGAGTCCGTTCTTCGGCTCCTTCGTCGCTGTTGTACTTCGCTCCTTCGACGACTTTCCCTTCCTGTTGGATTGGAAGTTACGACATTTTGATCGGAAGCAACGACGGGAGCTCGCTCGCTGTGAAGGTAACTTTCTCCCTTTCGCGTGCTTCTTTGGCCAAATCCCGTAATTCCGCCGAACCGAAGGATTCGGTAAATCCGGGATTTACCACGGAAAAGGGGTTTTTTTTCCGTCAACTGCAGGTTCCATTTACCGTGATATTTGATTTTGCGTTTTTAGCCGTTTGGGATTTAGCTCAAATCCACCTCAAATCCGCCTCAAATCCGGCCTAAATCCTGCATCCAAACAGCCCCTTAGTAAAATGTATCTTAACACCAATTGTTGAGGCATGCTTCCAGCCCGCCAGCCAATCTCATTCACGACAGATCATAAAATTCACCCAAACACTTAATACAATTACAATACGGCTTGCGACGGTCGCACCTAAGCTCGCCAGCACGCTCCCCCTATCCAGCCTTGTCCCCTCACCGACTCACCCTTGTGCGCTCGCCCCCTGCCTCGCCTGCGTGCTCCCTGCCCTCATGGCCCCTGTGCTCGCCCGCTTGCGCCTCATGGCCTCAAGATTAGCGAGTTGGGTCGGGTCAACTCGGGTTAGACCCAGGTCGAGTTCGAGTATAGATGTCTGACTCGTTTTGCTATTCATGTCGGGTTCGTGTCAGTTGAATTGGACTCGGCTCAATTTCGGGTTCGAGTCCTGAGCCCGACTCGAACCCGACCCGAATACCCATTTTGATACCCCTAGGTAAAACACCACTTAAGAGTGGAAGACAGTGTGGAGAGCGAACACGTGAAGAGGGAATCACTCCGGAATGAGTTCGTCTGCAAGATCTATGTGAGATTCTCAAATCTAGGTTATATTTTCTTCATTTTCTTTTTTGTATCTCTTCTTGAAAGAAAGCAATGAAAAGTGTTTTGTTCCAACTTCCAAATTAATTTTATGGTCGGCTAACTTCCTTGTTTTGGGCTAATGATGTGAATAATCTTTGTTTGTTCTAATGTATACTCTTGTATGTAAATGTGAATGGTATTCTCAATTACTTCCGTGGTTAATTTAATTCATACAATGGCCATATATGAAGTTAAAATTTAGTGTGATATATTGCCTTAATGGAGGAATGTTGAAACAATTAGGAGAATTGAGATAGAAAACTTTCATGCCTAGACATAGGATGAATAGGATTTTAGGGTCTATGGAGATAGAATCACCGTAGAGAGGTGAAAATCTTTCTTAACACCCTTACAAGCGCGACATAGATCTAAGGGTGTATATGTTCTAATTCACAACTATTGTAGATGAGTCTACTTAGGTAAATATAAGTTCATTCACTATCATGAGTCCACAACATCTTAATTTCAGGTTATCTTCACTTTTTATTGTATTTTCAGTAGAGCATCTCACCTTTATTTCATTGAGTATGATTTATGGCTTGAGTAGGCAGTACTAGAGACAGTTGTAGCACACTTGTGTCCTTGTGAGATCGACACTCTTCTTATACATTTTATTACTTGATCGACATGTGCACCTGTGTAGTTGGGAATATCACACGCATATATAGTAGCAGCAAATCCCCATCAATAGCCAAATTATTTTGTTATGATTTCAAATGACGTTCTATATTTTCAATGATAATCTAAGTGCTGATGCCAACCAGGCTCCTTCTTTCTCCAATGTCGAATGAAACACACATAATATGTGTTCATATTGTGTTGTTAGCTTTATTATTAGTAATGTTGGTTAATAATTTTCTTTAAAACAATTAAATTTATTCTTATGCTTGTGGATTATTGAAATATTGATTTATTTGTTTGGGTGAATGTATATATGTAGGTTTGTCTTGAATGCTTATAGATTATCTTTCACCACAGTTTGTTATTGGATTTATTTTGTTATTTCATATATCATTGGCATAAAGAAATATATGCGCATTTTAATCTTTTTTTTTTGTGAACACAACTTCAACACAACAATTTGAGTTTAACTAAGCTGTCCAGATTAGACTTATGAGTTTTGAACACCACCTAAACATGTTATTCAAATAACATCAATAGCTTAATCTACAAAATACTTTCAAACACAACTTCATCTGTAATAACTACTCAATCAACTTAATCAACAACAATAATCAAGCCAAATGAGGCCATTGCTATATTGCATTACAAATGAGTGCATCAACTAGTTGACATTATTCACCATTGATCTGTCCTATTGTTCAGTATCAACTTTGACTCTTAATGAATCTCGAAGACTTGCACAAGGTATGGGAAATTAAGACCCTAAAGAAGCCAGGAGAGGAAGAGGCTCGTAATATCCTTAATCGCATTAGTAAGCAGGTCCAACCTATCATGCGGCGGCGTAGATGGCGAGTCAAAGTTCTCTCTGAGTTCTGGTGATACCCCCTATTTTCTTTTTCACTTTCTATTTCTTTCGCTCTCTATCTCTTGTACATTTGGTCTCCTTTAAGGTTTTGGGTTTAAACTTTTAATATTGATGTATGATTTAATGTTGAGGTAGTCCGACAAATCCATCGCTTTTAGGCTTGAATGTCGGAGCGGGTTCGGAGGTGAAGCTACGCTTGCGGAGGCCGAATCGAGATTGGGATTTCTTCCCCTTCGAGCAAGTGCTTGACACAATGTTACATGAGCTTTGTCATATTGAGCACGGCCCCCACACTGCACAGTTCTATAAGCTATGGGATGAACTACGAAAGGTACAAACATTCACCAACTCCATTTATCTCTTGACAAGAAGAAGTTATTTGGTTCATTCTGATTTTGATGATAACTTACATATCAAATGCAATGTATTTTATTTAATGGTATCTTATGTAATAATGTGATGTTATCCAGAAAGATAAAGAATGATTTTAATCTTGCTTTTATGGTATTTTGTTTTACATAGCAACATATTTGAATGGCAATATATTTCGATGATATATAGAGGTCATTAAATAAACCATCAACTTCATTTATGAAATTACTATTAACGATTTCAGTGAGCCAAATATCAAATAATTCTACTCATAACATTATATTATATAGCAAATGTCTACAGACCTGATATTTATAAAATCATTTTCTAGATGATATTATGCCCTAGAATAGTGACATCTGGATATCAACCAATTTAGACAACTTTTTGAGATGTCGTGGACATTTTATAAGTTGCATACAATCTTAATTATTTTTCTTCTAAATATATTTAAATATGATTACAATTAGCTAAATATATATTATCGACAGATATAAAATTGAACCAAATAATCCCTTGTTTTTGAACTCTTTTTTTTCAAGTTAATTCAAAATTCTATATTTGCTTTTTCTGCAGTTTTGTAATGACCAGTAGGCTTATGAAATTTAGACTAGAAACTCATTGAAAATGTAAAGCTTAAAGTCTCCTTTTGTGATTGCCATGAACAGTGCTACTTTTTCTCCGCTGTCTTGCTAGAGGTTGCCATAAACTGTAGCACTGTGGGGATACTATTTGTTTTGTTTAGGCTGAAGTTTTTCCATTTTGAATATTGGACTATAAGCAAGAAAGGGACCGTGAACAAAGAGAGCTGATGGAAGACATTATGATCTTTGTGGACTCTGATGGTAGTCGAATATATGAATTAAAAGTGAATTCTATGTCAATTGAAGTTTAGAAACTAGGATAGTAGCTTGTTTTGTAGAGCAACATTACCTCCTATTCATATTTGGTCATTGTTTTGAATTTATAGTAGATGCAAAGAGTAGGACAACAAAATGATTGTGGATCTCCATCAATAAACCCTTTTTTTTTTTCAACTTCAGAAGTTAGTCCTTGTACTAATGCCTACAAAATGTATTCTATGATTTAGTCTATTTGCATACAGAAGAAAATAAGCTCATACATGTTTCATGGGGCTTGATACTGTGGGTTAATAATGCCATTTGCATACAAGGCAAATTTTTGATCCGCCCAGGGAAGATTGTAGCTTTTGACACTTCGCTAATCATCGTGGATAGAAGCTATTTGGATTTGAACATTTATATCTACATTAAGTTTTACTGAGAACAACCTAAGAAGTGTTTTAATGATAGTTTTTTGTTGCAAATTTTTTTTACTTTTCCTTTCAATTATGCGTGCAAGAATGCATCTATTTATGTATGCAGTCTTAGAAAATGGAAGAGTGACACAATTACAATGTGATTATCACCCATAGGGTGCTGTAGAAAGCATTGACATATTTGCAAACTTATGGTTACTAGTGAAGATCATGAAACTTGAATGGCTGCAGGAATGTGATGATTTGGTCGCAAAGGGAATAGCTGGTACTGGGGAAGGTTTTGATGGCCCTGGAAGACGATTGGGTGGTTTTACCAGGCAGCCTCCCACATCATCTCTTCGGCAAACTGCATTGGCTGCTGCACAGAAACGGGCACGTGTTGGTGCTCTACTGCCTTCTGGTCCAAGGCGGCTAGGGGGAGATGATGTTATCATGTCTTCTCTTAGTCCTATACAAGCTGCTGCCATGGCTGCTGAAAGAAGAATGCTGGATGATTTGTGGTGTGGTTCAGTCTCCACAGAAATAGAACGGATTAATGGCTTAGAAGCTCTTGGAGAATCTCCAAACAATTCTAGGTATATAACACAAAAGCAAGAATTCTACGTTACGTCTGCTAGCTCTCTCAATTCATTTAATAAATTTGCTTTTAATAGCAGCCATAGGAGCACACCACCATCTGTGTCGACATCTTCTCTTTGTGCAGTAGACAGCATAGATGATAAGCTGGCGTGGGAGTGCAAAGTGTGCACTCTATTAAATCAGGTTTGTTCTTTATCTTCTATTTATGTCAAATTTCCCCACCCTTCAGTTTGAAATCATCTCTAAATTCTCAATTCAAATAAGTCTGAATTTAATTGAATCCCTATTTCCTTTTTCTCTATCCCGGTACATCTTTTTCTTGACTGTATATCAAATTGTAACATTATTTTATATATATGAAGAGTGTGAGGGTTGAGCTTTCTTTAGTCCATGTTTTCTAACTATTTTTGCATAAAACATCTCCCATGTGTTGTAGTTATCCGTTGAGCAAGGTAGAGGTACATGTAATGTGTGATTAAGCTATTATACCTCTGTTAATTTTGTTAACTATTGCCCTCTTTATCAATTTATCTTGCAGTAGTCTAGGTAGGTGACCAATATTTTATGAGTTTTTTATAAGTGTGCATTATGCCTTTAGTTACGCTTTTCATATTAGAACCTTGTTAGTTGTTTTTCAACATTTTGACTGTGTTTTAATAATGGGAATTTGGCTGATATGAAATGGAAAAGGCTCTTGGGGCTTATTTGGTTGAGGGATCAGAACTCAAATCAATGGGTGTAGATTCATAATCAACCCATACATTGTTGTGATTTCATTTCCCTTTACTTTCTTTCAATCCAAACAAAGCCTTCATCTTTGTATAATTTCTCTTGTGTATTAATTGTTTAGATGTAATTTATGTTCTACAGCCATTGGCACCAATATGTGAAGCCTGTGGAACCCAAATGCCTAAACCATTAGAATCCAATTACAATATCTGGTCATGCAAGTTCTGTACTTTGGAGAACAGCATAAAATTGGACAAATGCTCTGCATGTGAGCAATGGAGATACTCATACGGACCACCAGTGTCTACCCGCAGTCCCAATTATGGTACTTGAGGTAACTGTTCTGTTGCTTCATGTAATTTTGGTGGAAATGTTAATGTATTTTGTTTAATGAGTCTTTGTGATCTTCAAATGGTGAAATGTGCTTTGAAATAGAATGCCCCACTCTCTCTCTCTCTCTCTGGTTATGGTGAACGTTTGAACGCTTTCTATGTATCATATGCTTTCTATGTATCATATGATGAACTTCTTTGTGAATCCTTTTTTTGTAAAAGATGAATGCTATTTTTATTCTCATGACGACCATGTCCCCAAATTTATTATCTTCTATTATTTATATGTATAATTTTTGAGGGAGTTACTTGGTTGAGTTATGATCCTATGTTTGTCAAAACGTTTAAGGCCACTGCATTATCATGCCAAATGGCTTTGGTTTAAAGGGATTATATGTTGCAAATTTTTAATCATTAAGTTTACTCTTTTGCTGTCACATTCAAAGGGTAATAGTGAACCTGACCATGAGAAGAGATCGAAATTTCTGTAGGAAAAGAGCAAAACTGGGAGAAACAACACACAATTTCATTCATTTTCATTCCTTTTAAGTAATGTTATATGTAACCAAATATGCAATGTATTGAAACCAGAGCACAACAATTCAGCAAGGCAATAACCGTATGGATCAACAACATTGAGTCGGGACATAATCCATATTAGGAGAGCAAGTAGGATTCAACATTTCTACACTCTTCAAGCTGAATTATAAGTCAAGTACTCCCAGATTGTCAGCTGATTTCTTAAAACTAGGTTTGAATAATCCTTTAATTAACCATTAAGCTATTTGTAGTGATGGGTTAGTGGTATAAATGAGTCGAATCTAGTATAGTATCTGCCTAATCAAGCTTGTTTTGAAAGCCAAGGCTCAATTTATTGAAATAATAATTGATTTACATAATAAATAATATCCCCTGCACAGGTAGACCGAGAAATTGGACGAACTGTAACAGTAACTATAAACAATAATCAAAACCAGAGATGGAGATGGGAGAATCATTATGGACTAAGACAGAGTAGAGCTAAATTTAGATATTTTTTATATCTGCAATATGTTCCAAAAGCTACAGTATCGTGGGGTTCATCACGAATGTGGCAGTCAATGGGAGAAATCCCTTGAGAATAGCATAAGAGATAGAGAGCAGGAGAAATAGAGATGATTCATAGTTTCATTTCCCTCATTACACAAGCAGCATTTAGAGTCAAAGGCAGCTTTTTTATGAACAGTGCTTTCCTCAGTAGGGTCTTTGAGGTCAGAAGTTTGTTAGCCTGATGGTTGAGAGGTAGAGATTTGAGAATGTGGCACATATCCTGGAAGAGAGGAGGAAGTGGTGAGAGCCATCCCTCACAATTGATTAAGGAGGATAGCCTATGGAGTCGGGTAGGGTTGCAGGAAAGGAGGGATATCCATGCATTCAAAAGGGATTTTGCCATTAATCCATGGTCCCAATACAATAAGAAGGTGGAGCCATCCCTAATAGCAGAAGAGAGAACCAGTTTCATATTACTAAGCCTTCTTCAAAAATGGGAGGTAGCTCACTCGGGAGGCTTCTAAATAGAGATATATTTACTGGTGAATCATTGGGAGAGTAGGTAATTGTTCTCTTGTAATACCCATATAGTTTTGCTCATAAAGGCAGAGGAAAGAGCAGCCATGGAAGAGAGACCAACCCCCCCCCCCGCCCCCCTCACAATAGTTTTATAATTATCTTCATAAAAAGTTTCAGTTGTCACTCACTTATAATTTATATCTTATTATATTGATACCGTACAATTATAATATTTAAATCTAATGATTTTTAAGTTTATCCTGATATAATTATATCATAATATTTTGATATTTTTTTAATGATAAAAAATATATTTAAACAAAATTTTAAGGAAAATTTATCTATAAGATCCTATGTAATGTATAATTACTTAATACTTTCACAATTCATCTTTAAAAATAATTATTTCATTTCTCTAATTGTTAAACAATATAATTTGAATTGAATTATGTTATTTAGAATTGTTAAGAAAAGAGAGGGGATATATAAACCTAAAGCTACCAAAAATGGCAAAGAACAAACTTTTCTTCATATGAAAACAAAGAATCACATCTTTCTTTGTTCTATATCTATTTTTGTTCTTAAAAAATATAAACATTACTTATCAAACCTCTTAAATTACTAAATTACAAATATATAATTGCATAATAACCCTCTGTGTAGATAGATGAACCACCCCTTCCCTCTCCTCCTCAAGCTTGGCGCTGTAGTGGTCGCCGGAACGGCGGCGCTCCTCTCCTTCCGCCGCCAATATGGATTCAATGTTCTCCACTCACTCCGCCGCAACACCCTCCACACGCTCCTCAATCTTCCTGACGGCGTCAATGGCGCCACCGTGCCCCCGACGATCCTAGTCCTCGGATTCCGGGGACACGGGAAGAGCGCATTCGTCAACACAGTTTGTCGCGTGCTCGTTGGAGAGGAGGGGCCGATGATTCTTCGGTCAGAGACAGCGCCAGTGGGGTTACCGCCGACTGTGTCAGCGCAGTTGGCTGTGAGGGTGGCGGCAGTCGTTGGATGCGATTGCGGTGAATGGGTGCAGGAGGAGGAGGGTGAGGGATTGGTGGTGGAGTTCATCGATGCGCCGCCATTGCCAGAGCCGGCGGTGCTGACGTCGGCCCTAGTAGAGGCTGCGCTGGACTCCCTCGTCGTCGGAGGACGCGGATCAGTGGCTCCGTTGCCTCCTGAGTGCGTGGTGGTGGTACTAAAATGTAGCCGGTGGGTGAGAGAAGGCTGTCTAGCCATCCGACGGCTGACAGAGATCGCCGACGTGGTCAGGAACCGAGGTGGGTAATTTAATGCTTTGACTTGTGTCTATAGTTAGTGTTTTTATCCTCATCTATTTCATCATTTATCAAAAAAATCTAAATCATTCGAGCTAAATTTTAAATTTTTTTTATCTATTAGTTAATTTTAAATTTTAATAATGCATAATTATTTACCCATTGCTTGCTTTTTTAAATGAATTGAGATTTTAATTAGTTAATAGTGATTATTATTATAAAAAATTACAAAATTTTTCTTTTTAATTATTTCACATTTTAATCATTCAAAATTTTGAAAGAAAAATGAAACATATATGAGCAATCAAAATTTTTGTAATCATTCATTTTAGGAGGAATCCTCCCAAAATTTTTAGAAGATGATATTCAATAAAGGTGAATGAGATATTTTGCTAAACTTTTTAATGAAGAATGTGAAAACAAAATTGACTGTAGTGACCTTAGCATCCTAAATGAAAATAAAGATTTCTGTTTTTATCGGCGTATTAGTAAAACCGAAGTTAGAGAGGCTTTAAAGAAAATGAAGGGTGGAAAAGCTGTTGGACCTGATGATATTCCAATAGAGGTGTAGAAATGCTTAGGAGATGAAGGAATTTCTTGGCTTACTAAACTTTTTAATACTGTTTTGAAGACTAAAAAGATGCCAGATTAGTGGAGAATGAGTGTGTTAATCCCTATTTTTAAGAATAAAGGTGATGCACAAGATTGTGCAAATTATAGAGGAATTAAGTTAATGTGTCATACTTTAAAACTATGGGAATGAGTTATGGAGCATAGGTTGCGGCTTAATACTAATGTTTCTCAAAATCAATTTGGATTCATGCCGAGTAGGTCTACTATGGAAACCATACATTTATTAAGAGGTTTGATGGAGAAATATAGAGAGAGTAAGGAGGATTTACATATGATATTTATTGATTTAGAAAAAGCATATGATAAAGTTCCAAGAGAAGTGCTATGGAGAGTTCTTGAAAAGAAAGGAGTTAATAATACTTATATTCAAATCATTAAAGATATGTATGCAGGAGCTATTACTTGTGTTCAAACACAAGGTGGTTTGACCAAGTATTTCCCTATTTCGGTTGGATTACATCAAGGATCAGCCTTAAGCCCATATCTTTTTGCTTTAGTTATGGATGTTCTCACTAGACATTTGCAAGAGGATGTACCTTGGTGTATGCTTTTTGCTAATGATATTCTTCTTGTTGATAAGACTAGAGAGGGAGTTGAAGGTAAACTAGAATTGTGGAGGTCAACCTTAGAGTCTAAAGGTTTTCGCTTGAGTAGATCTAAAACAGAATATATTGAGTGTAATTTTAGTAATAATAGACCTAGTGAGGGGATTGTGACTTTGGCCGATCAAGTCATTAATAAGAGTACACGTTTTAGATATCTTGGATCTATTGTTCAGAGTGATGGTGAAATAGATGGGGAGCAGAATCCAAGTTGGATGGTTGAAGTGGAGGAATGCATCGGGCTTATTGTGTGATAGAAAAGTACCCCTCAAACTTAAGGGAAAATTCTATAAGATGGTGGTGAGACCTGCAATGCTTTATGGTGCCGAATGTTGGCCATTAAAAGAGAAGCATAATTCTAAGTTAAGTGTTGCAGAGATGAGGATGGTCAGGTGGATGAGTGGCTTTACCCTTAGAGATATGATACGAAATGAGCATATTCGTGAAAAGGTTGGAGTAGCTCCAGTGGAAGACAAGATTAGAGAGAGTTGCCTTAGATGGTTTGGTCACATAAAACGGCGGCCTCCCAATGACCCGGTTAGGAAAGTAGAGGTCTTAGATTTGACTTATGTTAAGAAAGGTAGAGGTAGACCTAAAAAGACTTGGTTAGAAAATATTAGAAATGATCTTTCTCTATTAGATTTAAACGAGAATTTGACTTTTAACAGGACACAATGGAGAAAAAGGATTCATGTAGCCGACCCCACATAGTGGGATAAAGGCTTGATGATGTTGTTGTTGTTGTATTCATTTTAGGAGGAATCAATTAAGGACTTTTTGTCATTTTTAATGCATATGGTTGAATTAAGTTGAACATAAACTATTTGTGAATATAAATTTTTTTACACTTAAAAATAATTCCTAAATAAATTGGTTAGGCAAATAAATGCAAATTCTTCTCATAGTAAGTGTAATTTAGTATGTTTTTACTCAACCAAATCATCTATACATATCAAATAAGTTGACTTAGGTTTTGTTTTTAGTACAAAATTTTTGTACTAAAAAACTGCTTTAAAAAGCATTAAGAAAGCCATCCCAAACGAAACCTTAAAATCAGTAAGTTGTGTTAGGGATGGCTCAAGTTTAGATTGTTAGTTTGTAGAGCACAACTCACGAGTTATTCTTCAAGTTGAGCCTCAACAAGCTCTCAACTCAGCTTAACTAAGGCTTCATTTGGGATAACTTTCATACAATTTTTTAAAGCAACTTTTTAGTACAGAAATTGCTAATTCAAAAAATTTTTAAACTAAAAAATTATTTTAGAAAGCGCTAAGAATGTTGTCCCAAACAAAACCCAAGTTACACTCTTAATTTTGATCTTTAATTGCATGTTTACTACTACAAGCCAACTATATTTCATATTTGCAGAAATAACCTTAACTTCAACTAAATTAGATCAAAAGAATAATGAGGAATTCACATGCACATCACAAATTTTTTATGTATTTACATATCTAACATTTAAAATTTTATATTTATTTATATAATATTCAAATCTCTAAAACACATCATAAATATCTCCAATATTAATTTATTTAAAACAAAACAGACCTTTTCATGCATAACATTTAATATGATTTAGACACTAAAAAGCAAATATAAAAATTTTAAGTAATGTAAACAAATTTGAGAGAGTTCCCATTTCAATAAGACTAAATTTGAGAGAGTCATATGGCAAACAAAATTGCTCAAAATTTTCTCCTTTTCACAAAAATAATTTATACAATTCAAATATTCTTGAATATATCATTATTTATGACTTGACTAATTATGATTTGCAGGGCTGAATCCATTGATTGTTTTAACTCATAAGAAATCTCTTAGAAATTGTAAACAAGAAGAACTCAAACATGAGGTAGCCTGCAGAGCAAGAACTGATTGTGTCTACTTTATTGAGAACTACACTACAAAGTGTAGGACGAAATGTCAAGCTCCGACTGTCGTTAAGAACAACTTCGATACTCACTATACTGCTCTTGCAATCATTAGACAATGCATCGAGTTCGTAGCACAACATCGAAGACAATCGGCACAAAAAAGGGTTAACCTAGCAACTCATGCCAATGAAAAGAATAAAGAGGAGAAGATTGATTTTAATAAAAGTTGATTTGTTGGTGTGGTTTATTAACTTGTGATGTGTGCTTTGTTTGTGAATGATTAATTACTTGAAGGTGTTTGAAGTGGTTGATGTGCTTGGTCTCTACATAGAGGATGTGCATGGCCCATAAGCTATTCATTTTATGTGTTAATAGAACTAATTGGGTTGCAAATATGTGAATAATTTACTTTTTATAATTGTTGCTTGGTGAAAAATGGTTTTGGGTTAAGAGATTTTTGAAGGTTTTTATTTGTAGTTGGGGCTCATCACTAAATAAATTATTAGCCTCCAAAAAATAAATTATACCCTCATATTATCATTGATATATCATCAAAAAAATATCTTGATCGGGAATGAATCTCAAGGCAAAAATCATGTTGGCAACTTCAAAAATTAATTCAGAGACTATTTGACCTCTGATTTCAGCAAACTTATAGTCGAATTGAACGTCTCGGAAATACGAACCCAACAACACCAAATTCAACTCGATCTGAGCCCAAATGGGTCCAAAGCAAAGACCCAAAGCGCATTTGGAAGGTTCAATCCATAATTTGGATTACCAAACGGTTTCCAAACAGTACATGCTTATAGTCGAATCGAGCGGCTCGACAAGACGAATCCAACGAGCCTAAGATCGTCAAATTCTGATATCATTAAGACCTTCAAATGTCTGATAAACGATCCACGATCAAAGGATTCAATATCGGCCGTCCATTCGAACCACTCCATATTTGCCCCTGATCTCTCATCTATTTACGACTCATGCCATCCTCAAAAACTATAAATAGCCCCTCATTTCTCATGAGAGGGAGGGGAAGCAAGAGAAGAAGAAGAGAAGAATAAAAAGAGAGGATTAGGAGGGAATAACTCCTCCTCGACCACTGCCGGTATTCTGCTTGACGCCCGAGTGACGCCTGAATTCTTCCCAAGTGAAACTGGAATTTTGCCCCACGCCGGAATTCTCCCAGACTTCAAAACGACATCAGAATTCCGCCCCAATCTCCAAGGGACACTGGAACTCTGCTTGACTTTGTAACTGACTTTCAATACTAAAGAGATTCATTGTAATCTGATCGTTCTAAAATTTAAGGACGATTCAGCCTCATGTATTCCAAGAAAACACTAGTGGAACTCTTTCAACTGGGCGTGGCCCCGTGGTTTTTCCCCTTTTCGGGTTTTCCATGTAAAAACTCCTGGTGTTATCATTTCTCTTCTGTTTGTGTGCTAAATATTCGTACAACGCTGAGACGGAAGTTTTTAACTCTATCGTCGCGTATATTCTAGTCTGCAACAATCATAATAATTATTTTTATTTTCTCTAAGAAATATGTGGTTGATCATGTGAGATTCAGAGAGAATATTTTACTCATAAAAATAGCTTTTGGTTAATAGGCCCAAATTAAAAATTTGATAGAAGTTATCAAATATTTATTTGAATTCTATAAATTTGAGTGATATTATTTCTTTTCAAATAGGAAAAGATCTTGAGGGGTTTTTCATTGTAGCTCCATGGATGAAATTTTAAAGTGGGAGTTGGTACATTTTCTTATAGGTTTTCCTTCATTTTTATATCACCTTATTTATACCCCCATTGATTCAATGAAAATAATTTGGTGTTGCCAGCTTTTAGTAAGCTATATTGGAATGTTAATAAAGACACATTGGCTCTGATACATGAGGTATTGTGACAAAAGAAGTTATTCTATCATGCTAATAAAGTTGCTTAGAGCCATTTAAGTTTACATATAAATCGCCCCATCACATTAATAACAGTGCTTAGCAATATTGGGGTACTTACAAGTGATAATGTAGTTTATATAAAACTATAAAATTTATTCAAAGTTTTAGCAACACTTTTGAGCCATTCCTGTGACAGATTTATAGATGTAGGGCATAATATATATATATATATATTCTTATTGGCATTAAGGGACATGTAGGTGAAGCCTACTTTGCAAAGTAAAATGCACTAGTGTGTATATCATACTAATATTGAAATGCATGCAGGGGGCTTTCGCAACAATATAGGGTGCATGCTTGCAACACTATGGAGTGCACGATGGGGCCTTGGACATTTACTTATGAACATATTCACAGTTTAGAATATGATATTTGTGTGAGCATTCATGTGACGTTGAGCGAGTGGAGGTATCTCTTCCCAAGAGAATAGAGGTAGGGTGAGCATCCAAACCGAGACACTTCCTAACTTGGGGGGAAAGAATGAAGCAAGTTTATATGAATTATGTGAGGAGGTGAAGATGGCAAAAGAATGACAAAATAAGCTAACATGACATCCAAAAATTAGAATTTTTGTGGTTAACTTTATAGCATATATCCACAGTACAACAAGGAGGAGAAACCTACTATAAATGGTAAATATGTAGTTTACATGGGAAATCAACCTTGCTCTGCCAATGGGCAAAGCTTATAAAAAAGGAATAACAAAGGAGAGGAAGAAGAAGGGCAAGGAACTCCTTTTCATACAAGAGTTCTTAACTCAACCAATTATGTAGAGAATAAGGGAGCATTTATAGACTTCCTCTCAACTGTGGGGGATACTTATAACGACATGGGATTATGGTCCACATTTTAAGCATTGTGATAATCAAATCTCATATGTTGGGCTCCGGACGACTAAATGCCTTATATGAGCAATTTGCTGATGTGGAGCACCTACCTGTACTCCCTCTGTGGACTCATGTGGGAATGTTTTAAATATGTTTCGGCAATAAAGTGTTAGCAATCTGTAGGGACTTCTTGGACCAATTATATCAAACTTTGTTAACTTCAATAACGAAGTGGCCAAAAGGATGGCTTGTTAAGGAGGTTGAGTTCTTTATAGAAACTTAACTTATCAAAAGATGGCACTGAGAAATTCAATTTTTTGACTTGGAGAAGTCTTCAAACATTTTGAGTTGTCAAAGAGGTTTATTGACTAAAAAAATTTGACAAAGAAAGACCTAGGAGGAGTTCTTGGGTATGCTTATTTCTTGAGAAGAGTGGTCGAATTTGAGTTCCGAGTGAATTGCTTACTAATCGAGGAGGTGTTGATTTGGTTAGCTTGAGAGCAATGTGCCATAAATTTTAAGGCTATCATCAAAAGTAATGCTTTTGGGCAATAACTATTCAAACCTGATAATAGTTTATTGGGATATGATTTTCAGTTGAGTATGTATAATTTATCCAGGTGGCTACCTCTCTTCTTGGAGTTTGATCTTAATCGATATGTACCACGAATATGCTAATTATGAATGCAAAAAGCTAAGTGATTAGAATAAGATTTACTAGATCACTTGTAATAAAGAAAAAAAAAGTAGGAATTATTTTAAGAGTTAGTAGGAAAGAAATTCGATCCAATTGAATGAAATTGAGTAAAAAGAAATGCAAAAAATGTACAGACGTAAGGCCTAATTTACGTAATTTTATTCTATATCACAATCTATTTCTTATCAATCATATTTAATCTCCATATAATGAATCTATACATATTGAAAAAACTATACTCATGTATAACTTTGTCATATCAATAAATTTCAACATGTGTATTTATCGAGCACCGCAATCATCTTATTGTTACTTTTGTCCCTCTCACTATAATTTACTTAATAAATATTGGGCCAACTTTATAGTCATTTAGACTTTTAGATAGTTATCCTGTCAAATAAGACGTCTCATTAAAAATTATTTAATTATTTTAATTTTATGGACATGCTTAAATATATATCTTTATCCTATATATTTGAAAACCAAAATTTCATGAAAATTGTTTAAATTATTAGGGGTCAAATTTGCATGCAATCATAGAGGTCAAAGTTAAGTATTTTGTAATTTTAGATGACTTATTAATTTATTAAATTTGAAGAAGACTTTCAAGAACATGTAAGACAGTTTGGCCGAGTGGTCTAAGGCGCCAGATTTAGGCTCTGGTCCGAAAGGGCGTGGGTTCAAATCCCACAGCTGTCAAGGTGGAAATTGGTTTTTTACATAGTACTCCAAATAATTTGAGTATTTTTTTTATCTTCCCATTAATTTAGTTGAAATTTAACATAATTATATAAATTATAAGGTTTTTTTTTTTTTGGTTGGTGGATCGAGTTTGGTTCATTTTAAATATATTTGAAGCTTGAGCCAAACTCGTTTGGACTCATTAGCTCGCGAGATAGCTCATTGAAAAAAAAAATTATTTAATTACACTTAAAATATATTAGAATTCAGGAATTTAAATATAAAGCTATTGTAAACATTTAAATAGCTTGTCTTACTTTATTATAACATGTGATTATTTTTTATTTAACTTCTAATTTCTCTTTTTTTATAATATTATTATAATAATTATTTGAATCATAATTATTTTTTCTCCTTTTTTATAAACAAGTCATCTTATTTTATTATACCAAATGATTATTTTTTATTTAACTTCTAATTTCTCTTTTTTATAATATTATTATAATAATTATTTGAATCATAATTATTTTTTCTCTTTTTTTATAAACAAGTCGGGTTGAGCTCGAGCTCAAATAGGATTAATTAATCATGTTCAAGCTCAAGCTAGAGGTGACTCGACTCAGCTCAACTCATTCGTACTCTTAGGCATATTTTATGCCGTCTACGATGAAAATAAATGAACAAATAGGTACCTTATTACAATGCAAATAATGCATGACTTATATAAATTAATAAATAATTTTTATGATAATAGTTCAAACAAAATTTACCTATTTGTTTATTATTTACTCAATATTACTTTATGTCTACATTAATCTAAATAAAAAAAAAAAGAAGAACATTAACTTAAGGCTTTATTTGGGATCCCCTTTGTTCTTTGCTTTTTTATTTTTATTTTTAAAAAATGCACTTATATGTCTTTTTAATGTTTTATTTTTTAATTTAAAGATAAATAAATTATTTAAAAATACTCTGAAGAGTATGATATTTTGAGTGTTAAAAATAACTCACTATATAAATTATATCATAATAGCACATTACATGCTATAAAAAAAATTTATAATTCATGACAAAATAAATATGTGCTAATTA
Source organism: Dendrobium chrysotoxum (assembly GCA_019925795.1). Lineage (NCBI taxonomy): Eukaryota > Viridiplantae > Streptophyta > Magnoliopsida > Asparagales > Orchidaceae > Dendrobium > Dendrobium chrysotoxum. Next base: position 1,358,203 of record CM034300.1, on the reverse strand, counting down.
ATATTTAATAGAAACCTATTTGTAGCCATAAATAGCATTCCTCTTTACACACTTAATTATCCCCTATCCCCTAACAACGGACAATATCTTGTATTCATGATTTGCCCGTTGGACTCATAACACGTTCGAAAAAAATTCTAATAAAGGTTTAAACATTTGTCTACCATTCATAAAATTTGTTGTGTTCATTGTAGATAGAGCTCACAGGGGGAATGTATCAAAGGGATCGATAAGATGTGAAGAAGAAGAGATGTTTGTGATAGATCATGACAAGGAAGACATTTATGGGATTAGCTGCATATATTGCAGAATATGAACTCGTTAAGGGAGGTCGCTAGGGGCAACCATCATTGGGATTGGCACCATATTATAGAGATGATAGTTTGTGATGATAATTTACATGACTAAAGACATGAAGCATAAGAGGAGTTTGTGAAGGGAACCTATAGGGGTAGGTATCTATTGGAGTAGCATCTAATGAAGGAGAAGAGGAGTTCAAGATGGGAGTCTATCAAGAGTAAGCATTCATGGGACCTACAGTGTATGAAGGAGATCCACATCTAGAGAGAATGATGAACCACGGGGCGAGAATGATGATTCAAACCAAAGTCCAAATATTATTTGAATCTTATCCCCTCATGCGATCCCATTTTAAACTTATTGGATTAGTTTCAAAGGACTTCTAATTTAATAAGAATCCACTAATATAATATGTTGTTCTTTATTAGAGGCAATTTCATATAAAATTATATATATATATATATATATATATATATGATCAATTAGGTTAATTATGAGACAAATGTAGTCAAATTTTTTATAAAGTAAAAAAAAAACCTATCCTTAATGGGTGCCTATTCAAAATTTTTTTTTTCTTCAAGGGAGATATTTGAGTTATTAAGATAAATTCACACACATTATATACGTAAGCTTCAAATCTAAGACCTCTTAATTAGTAGCCAAAACTCCAAATCAATATATCAAGATGAGCTGCGTGCCAATTCAAATATTGTTTAAACTTTATATCTCTATTAATTGTAAATCGTATATATGTTTACATTGCCAAAGCCTGACATGACCTTACACCAAATTTGTCTCTCTGTCTCCCGTTATTCACAATAATGCCATCCTCTTATCCAACGAACAAAATCCTCTGTATGAATCTTGAGGCCTGGCTTGTCGCCAGGCCTAATTCCAGACCAGCGACTGCAGCAGTCGGTGGGCCCCACACGTTCTATGACATGAATTTTTGGTCGTCCGATCAATGGTCCCATTTTAGAAGGTGGCTTGACCCCATCCCACGGCTAAGGATGTTATTGCGTGGGCGGTATTGATAGTGACTAACTGCCCGAATTTTCAGTTCGGGAGCGAAGGCCGTCACCGTGAGTGAGCTTACCTCCTTAGACTTCTTGAATCCACTAAAACATTGGCAAAAATATTTATCTTTTTATACAAATGAGTCAAATGAAAATTAACCACACAGTGTACTTAAATGGTGCACTACAAATCTAAACATATATTTATGTTATTTGGAAATGTATGAATATATTAAAAACTCTTCTCTTTTAAATCGTATACATATATATGCTAACTTGAGTTTTACTTAGGAGTGTAAATGAGTTGAGTCAAATTTGAGCCAGCTTTGAGTTGACCTTGATTGTGGTCCAAAGTAGTAAGATATTGGTTCACGAGTCGGTTTGACTCAGTTACACTCATAATGATACTTATCGCCATCTAAAAATATTGCGAAGATAAAATATAAGTACTTAATATTTCATAAAATTGTGTGCACAATCATAAATAAGAAGGGCTCATGAGAGGCATAGGCGTCATTATATTGGAAATCAAGAAAGATATATGGCATTGATTGTCCTTACCCAAAACATCAATTTCTGCTAACATTTCAACAATAACTTCAGTATTTTCCACCACTCTCACTAAAGGTCAAGTCAATGATCGAGTTCTTATAATCTCTAACTTCTCCAATTTAGGAAATGATCAGCTTTTATAGCTTTCATCTAAGCTTAAACTGCACTTTTAATAGAACTTTTTTACAAAGATAAGAAAATAAGGTAACTTTTTACCCCCCCCCACATAAATATGTAAAATTTTTTTAAAAATTTACAGTCAAAATTTATTAGCAATCTATAAGTTTCAGCTAATTATTTTCTAACATTTAAACAAACAACACATTTCTTATATATAGATATTATTTGGTATAATAATAATAATATTTTGGGTTATAAGAAAAAAAAAACCATTTTTAAAGACATATTGTAGGCATTTACACACTATTTATTTGATAAGACTCTGAGAAGTGGATAATATTGGAAAATCACAAATTTTAAATTAGTTAATCGTTTATCAATTTGCTTTATTTAAAGTAATGAGAGTGGTGGGAGGTCACCTCACCTTTACTTTATTTGAAAGCAACCAAATTCCCAAAACTGAAGCCCCAAATGAACTTAAATAACATAAATGAAAAAAAAAATCAATTATTTAGACAGTAAATGACAAGTTTGCCCTCCACAGTTCCGCTTATTACATGTCCTTCTTCTCTAATAGTGTTGTACTACATGAACATTTATATATAACTGCTTCATTGGCCACACTGCCATCTTTTTGCGGCATTGAAGAAAAAAGACGTGGGCTTTCTTTCAATGGCGGGCTTTTGAGGTACTGATACTATATATACTCTTTGTGTGCCTTTCCTCTTCACACACTTAATTATCCCCATCCACTAACAATGGATGATCTCCTGTATTTATGATTTGCTCGTTGGACTCATAACATGTTCGAAAACAATTCAAAACAAGGTCTAAACATTTGTCTACCATTCATACAATTTGTTGTATTCATTGTAGATAAAGCTCCCTGGGAGAATGTATCAAAGGGATCAATGAGGTGTGAAAAAGAAGAGAGGTTTGCGATGGATTATAATAAGGAAGAGATTTATGAGATTAGATGCATGTATTGCAGAATATGAGCAAGTTAAGGGAGCTCGCTAGGGGCAACTATCATTGGGATTGGCACCATAGGGGTGTCAATATTTGACCCGACCCGTACTGGACCAGAAAAATTCCAGGTTCGGGTCAACCCGTTTGACATACAGGTCGGGTTCGACAAGTCGACCCATTTCAAAAATTGGGCCGGGTTCAAATTGACCTGGAAACCTGAAAGTGACATGGGTCGACCCATTTAGAAAACCCTAACCTCCCATCTCACACTGTCACGCAAATGCTGCAAGCCTCGCCTCTCCATTCACCTGCCAGTCACGCAACTGATCGGCCAAATCTCGATCCGCAGGCCCCCACTAGTTCCGCCTCCTGTAGCTCCAGCCTGGTCCACCTCAAGAGTTAAGATGCCGGCGGCTGGTCACGCCGCCTCTGGTCACGCCCATCAGATCTACCAATGATTCATTGATTCTCCAGTCTCCTATCGTCGGTCTTTAGCTCCCCTCGTCTCTGATTCTCTCTCATGGGATTGCAGCCGGCCCTCCTGAGAGCCGCCACCATCCCCAATCGGCCAATCCCCACCAGAATTCGGGAAAGGGCCGAAAGGCCTCAGCTTTGCCGTTGTTCAAGACAACCCGTCCAATCGCCCGTTTCATGTATGCAGGATGGGTCGACCCGGCAACCCGCGTGGGTCGGGTCCGGGTTGGATTTCCTAACCCGTTTGCAAAAATAGGTCGGGTTAGGGTTAACCGGTTTTAACCCGGGTTTATCCGGGTTTGATCCGAACCCGACCCACGAACCCGTTTTGACACCCTTGTGGCATTATATTAAAGAGATGATAGTTCGTGATACAAGCTTATTGGGAAAATAATTTACATGACTAAAGACATGTGAAGCATAAGAGGAGTTTGTGAAGGGAGCTTGTAGGGGTAGGCATCTATTGGAGTAGCATCATACGAAGGAGAATACGAGTTCAAAATGGGAGTATGCTAAGGGTAAGAATTGATGGTGCATATAGTGTATGAAGGAGATACACATCTAGAGAGAATAGCAAACCACAAGGGCTAGAATGATGATTCAAATTGAAGTCCAAATATTATTTGAATCTTATTCCCTCGTGCGATCCCATTTTAAACTTCAATTTGAATGTGATTCACATTAGTTTCAGAGGACTTCTATATATATATATATGATCAAGTAGGTTAATTATGAAACAAATGTATTCAATTTTCTTATAAAAGAAAAAAAAACCTATCTTTCTCGGGTGTCTATTCAAATGTTTTTTTTCGGGGATATTTGAGCCATCAGATAAACTCATACACACATCATATACTCAAGCTTTGAATTCAAGAACTCTTGATTAGTAGCCAATACTTTCAACCAACAGACCAAGATGAGTTGCGTTCCTATTCAAATGTTGATGAAACTTTATAGGTCTATTAATTGTAAACAATATACATGTCAGCATTGCCAAAGCCTGACATGATCTTACACCAAATTTGTCTCTCTGTCTCCCGTTATTCATGATAATGCCATCCTCTTATCCAACGAACGAAATCCTCTATATGAATTTTGATGTCTGGCTCGCCGCTAGGCCCTAATTCCAGCCCAACGACATCAGCAGCCAGTGGGCCCCACACGCTCTATGACATGAGATTTTCGTCGTCCGATTAATGGTCCCATTTTAAAAGGTGGCCTGACCCCCATCCCACGGTTAAGGATGTTATTGCATAGGAGGTATTGATAGCGACTAACCGCCCAATTTTTTTTGGTTCGGGATCCAAGGCCGTCACCGTGAGTGAGCTTACCTCCATAGACTTCTTGAATCCAATAAAACATTGGCAAAAATAATTATCTTTTTATACAAATGAGTCAAATGACAATTAACCACATATGTACTTGAATGGAGCTATCTTTAACAACTATAAATGATTGATATTTATGTTATTTCAAAATTTATGTATATTTTAAAAACTCTTCTCTTTATGTCGTATACGCTAACTTGAGTTTTCCTTAGGAGTGTAAACGAGTTGAGTCAAATTTGAGTCAACTTTGACTTAAGCTTGACAGTGGGCTAAAGTAGTAGGTGTAATAATCCAGATTTTTTTTGAAATATTTTTTTCTAAATAAAAAATCTAAATTTCAGTGTCATGCCTTGCCGAAAAGGAGAGAGGGAAGAGAGAAAAGGTTGTTTGGAGATTTTTCATATATCAATTTTGTTTAGAGATTTCTTCTATTTATTATAAGTAACTCAAATTTTATTTAGTTTTCAATAATTTTGATTATTATATAGATTTTCTTATATTGAACAAAATTAATTATTTTCTACTGCATTTTGATTGTAACATTTGCATAAACAAGAAAGGCTAGCCGTTAACACTATAAAATGGGTTGGATATTAAAACATAATACCTATGCTGGAGGGTGGGCCGATGAGTTTTCATTTAAAGATGATTTGTGGTGTTATTCTGGTTGTAGCCTATAACAGATGACCGATTACTCCTACGGGTAGAGAGTGACGACTAGTATTGATTTAATGAAGCCACATGTAATAATAATTGATTAATTAGATAAGTGATAATTGATATGACTGATAACTAACTAGGAATCAATTGGGATAAAAGATATTAAAGACACCACATTAAAGCTAGATGTTCTACTTTGCTAAATCATGCATTGATGCATGCATATATTGATAGCACTGATGGTATTGACATATATCTTAATATCATTGACAGTATTGGATGCATTGATAATACATAAATATATGATGCATATGAATATATAAGATATATTTCTTTAGTGATTTATGAATAATTTTTGCATAGTTATTTTATCGATTTATTGAATTTTATATCAATTATTGATTTTTTTAATTCATTGTAATGATTCCCTGCTATTATTATTAATCATTTTAAGTTTTATTGATAATATTTAGTCATTAATTATATTAACTGCTATTGATTATATTAGACTGAACATATCATATTGATTCTTTAGTTCTTACATTGAAAGCTTTAATGAGTTTTAGATTACTATTGGGCTTTTGATCTCATTATGTGGATTTTAATAATTTTAGGTCAGGGAAGGGGTCAGGGCCAATTGAAATGAGATTGTCAGAGATCATCCAGTTTTCTTTAAATTTTGTCATATATCTTTTCATTTATTCTTTTGCAATAAGGAGCTTGTGATAGATTAGTGATTGTAGAGATCCCCTGGCTAATAAATGATATTTTGGGTGAATAAATATTAAAATAACTTGTTATATATGTTTTTAGTTATTTTCACTAGTTATTATTTATATTGATGATTTATAGAAGCTCTATATATTCTTAAAATGATAAATAGATAATTTTTTTAAATTTGATTCTGGGGCATTACAATAAGACATTGGCTGACCAGTCGGTTTAACTAAGTTACTCTCATAATGATACTTATTGCCATCTAAAAATATTTCGAAGATAAAATATAATTACTAAGTATTTCATAAAATTTTGTGCACAATCATAAATAAGAAGAGCTCATGAGAGCCATCAGCATCATTATATTGGAAATCAAGAAAGATATATGATGTTGATTGTCTCAAAACATTATTTTCTGCTAACATTGCAACAATAACTTTAGTATTTACCACCACTTACTAAAGGTCAAGTCAATGATCATGTTCTTATAATCTCTAACTTCTCCAATTTAGGGAATGATCAGCTTTTATAGCCTTCATCTTATATAGTGGAATTTTTTTAATAGGGTCAGATACGTGATTTTAACTTCATGAAATTTTCATGTTAAGACTATTTTGCCTCGTGTTAGCTTAACTTGTACTTTTATTAGAACTTTTTTACAATGATAAGAAAAGAAGGTAACTCTTTACCCCCCATAAATATATAAAATTGTATTAAGAATTAATTTACAGTCAAAATTTATTAAAAATTTATGAGTTTCAGCTAATAATTTTGTAACATTTAAACACACAACACATTTCTTATATATAGATATTATTTGGTATAATAATAACATTTTGGGTTATAAGAAAAAAAAACATTTTAAAAGACATATTGTAGACTTTTGCACACAATTTATTTGATAAGACTCTCACAAGTGAATAATATTGGAAAATCACAAAATTTTAAATTATTTAATCGTTTATCAATTTGCTTTATTTAAAGGGATGAGTGGTGGGAGGTCACCTTCACCTTTACTTTATCCGCAACCAACCAAATTCCCAGAACTGAAGCCCCAAATGAACTTACACAACATAAATGGAAAAAAATCAATTGTTTAGACAGCAGATAACAAGTTTGCCCTCCACAGTTTTTGCTTATTACACGCGCTTCTTCCCTAATAGTCTTGTACTACATAAACATTTATATATAACTGCTTCATTGGCTGCACTGGCATCTTTTTGCGGCATCGAAGAAAAAAGATTGTAGGCTTTCTTTTAATGGCGGGCTTTTGAGGTACTAACACGCTGTATACTCTCTGTGTGTCTTTCTCTAACTTCAGTGGGGAAAATTTTGATCTTTTAGTGGATTTGTGGATGATTGGATCTGGCGCGTTGGTGGGAATTGTTGGAGGAGGTAAAAAATTACGATTTTGATATGGTTTTTGTTAGATTTGGATGGTTTTGATGAATGGTTTGAGTGTTTTGGTGTTTCCGGAGTGGAATTTGGGTGCTCCGATGGAACTCATGAGATCTAGATTGAAGTTCGAGATTGGTTCGTTCCCAGGGTTTAGGATCAGATTTAGAAGAGAATTTCCCCTGTTGTCTTACTTTTTTGTCTTTCATGCGACTTTTTCTAATGGAAGTTTGTATTTTTTGCTGAAAAGTTTGCTCCTTTCTAAAAATTTGTATTGTTCTTCTGTCAGTGGTTCTAATTTTTTGCCATTTTGTCTGAATCTAGTTTGCAGGGACTTAAATTTGTGGATTTTAATTCATTTCTAGGTTTCAAATTTCAGTCAGTTATTACAATGCCGGGAATTATAACAGATGGATCTGAGAGGATTCAGAAGAATGAGGAACCAAGTGAGCTAAATTCATCTTATATCAAAGAAAATAATAGCATTTCCAGATCTCCAAGAGAGGTTTCTGCAAGCCCCCTTACCCCACAAAGCTCAACCCTTGATCTACCTATGGAGAATTGTGTAGACACATCCATTCAGCGGCTTTACGATAATGTATGTGAGATGGAGAGCTCAAGCAATGGCTCTCCTTCTCATAGGAGCTTCGGATCTGATGGCGAGGAATCTAGAATTGACTCAGAGCTTTGTCATCTTGTTGGTGGTGAGGTGAAGACTACTTCAGAAATCGTGGAAGAAGGGGATGAGAATGAGATCAACAACTCAAATAATGAGGTAATTGAAAGAGAAACCAAAATTGAAGATAGGAAATCCCCAACTAAGTCCTCTGCTTCATCGAAGAAGTCGAAAAAACCTTCTCGATTGGAATTGGAATCTGATGCTTCCATGAAATCAAGCCCTAAGAATAATGATAGTGTTACAAAAACTGTAGCTAGAGCTATTGCTAAGAAACAAAAAGGTAGAATTGTGGATTCAGCTGAAGACAGCCCTGAGTTCGGACCTTTCCTTCTCAAACATGCTCGAGATTTGATCTCTTCAGACAACCATAGAAGGGCTCTGAAGTATGCACTTCGTGCGGCCAAGGTGTTTGAGAGAATAGCTAAAGGGAAGCCTAATTTAGATCTAGTCATGAGCTTGCATGTCATAGCTGCAATTCAATGTAGTTTGGGAAAATACAGCGAGGCGATCACTTTGCTTCAGAAGTCCATAGAGATTCCAGACCTTGAATTAGGACAAGATCATGCTCTAGCCAAATTTTCAGGGTGCATGCAATTGGGTGACACTTATGCCATGTTAGGCCAACTTGGGAGCTCAATTCAGTGTTATACTGCTGGTTTGGATATTCAAAAGCAAGTATTAGGAGCTACAGATCCTAGAGTTGGGGAAACTTGCAGGTATGGGTACCGAAAAGGCTCTATGTTTGAGAATAACTCCAGTTCAGATCAATTATTGTTCTTGTTCAGTTCATTTATTAAGTAGACAGGCCGACCTTGAGCAAGATTTTTTTAGCTGGTTTACTAAGCGAGTTGAACACAGGCTAGATCTCGTTTGATTATGCCCAGCTTCATAAATACTTGATATATACAAATATGTATACATGCAAAGTTTCTTTTACTCATATATTTTATTATTTAAAATCATCAAATATACTTTTAAATTATAAGAAGTTTGAGTTCTATGAATCTTTAAGGCCATTATACTATGAAACCGCAAACTTTTGTACATGTAATCAGATCCATTAATAAAAATATTATTGATTCATTTGATGGCCGTCAACTAGGCTCGTTATTTCATGTTCAGTTTAATAATAAATGAGGTGAAGACGAATAACATTGTTCAATAGGTTAACAAATTTAAGATTGTTCAAATTCATCTCGATAGTTATTTAACTGTACCAAACAAAGCTCACTCATTCATGTTCAGCTCATTAACAACCTTGCTTGCAGGTATTTGGCTGAAGCACATGTACAAGCGTTGCAATTTGATGATGCAGAAAAGTTATGCCGAATGGCGCTCGACATCCATAAGGAGAATGGAGAAGCCTCGTCCTTAGAGGAAACTGCAGACAGGAGGCTCATGGGTCTTATTTGTGATACCAAGGGTGATCATGAGGCGGCTCTTGAGCATCTAGTAATGGCAAGCATGTCTATGGTATCCAATGGCCAGGAAACAGAAATGGCTTCAGTGGATTGCAGCATTGGAGACATCTACCTCTCCTTAGCTCGATATGATGAAGCTGTAATGGCATACCAGAAGGCACTCTCAATCTTCAAATCATCGAAGGGAGAGAACCACCCTAGTGTGGCTTTGGTGTTTGTTCGACTTGCTGATTTGTATAATAAGACTGGAAAGTTTAGGGAGTCAAGGTCTCATTGTGAAAATGCGCAAAGAATCTATGGTAAACCGATACCAGGAACCACTCCTGAGGAGATTGCAAGTGGCCTTACAGATGTTTCTGCAATATATGAATCGATGAATGAGCATGAACAGGCTCTGAAGCTGCTTCAAAAGGCTTTGAAGTTGTACAACAATGCTCCAGGTCATCAAAGTACTATTGCAGGGATTGAGGCGCAAATGGGTGTTTTGCATTATATTTTAGGAAATTATAGTGCATCTTATGCAGCCTTCAAGAATGCAATTACAAAGTTAAGATCTTGTGGTGAGAAGAAGTCCGTCTTCTTTGGCATTGCTCTGAATCAAATGGGGATAGTATGTGTGCAAAGATATGCTATAAATGAGGCTGCTGAGTTGTTCGAGGAAGCAAGGAACATTTTTGAGCTTGAATATGGACCATATCATCCCGAAACACTTGGAGTTTATAGCAATCTTGCAGGAACCTATGATGCCATGGGAAGGTGAGAATTTTTAATTATAACATTGGATCCTTATGATTAGCCTCTTTTCTATCTATATAGCCTTTTTTATTCTCTAATAAGTTGCTTTCTTTATAAAAAGAACTTTATAGCAAAAGAGATACCTTATGTTCACATGCTTTAGTTATACAGAAGCATGTGTATCTAGATGCCTTTTTCCAAAAGCTTTCTCTGCTCAACCACTTTGCATAATAAAAGAATAAGTAATGATGATTATGCAACTTTAAGTTTTCCTTTCATTGTTATATATTTTGGCAGAATTATAACATAGATCACTTTGTCAGATTCTTTTTGTCATAATCTCATTCTGCTGTTGAATTATGTGGAAGAAAAGATAATTTTTTTTAGCTTTCATTTTTCCTTGAAGAGAAGCTGTTAACGTGCTATTGCTCTCAAAATAACCTGATATTTTTCTTCTATGTAATTTTTTAAGCTTTTTTTTTAGTGAATTTAGGCTTTGTTTGGGATGGCTTTCTTACTGCATCTTAAAGCAGCTTTTTAGTAAAAAAAATTAATTTTTATACTGAAAAGCTACTTTAAGAAGCAGTAAAAAAGCCATCCCAAGCGAAACCTTAATCATAACACACATCGACACACCAATGCCAGTACTGATCTTGGGTCAAGCTGAAGCTCCCCAACTACTGAGCCACAAGCTGGGCGGCACTTTTCTTTCATGTACCGATCAGCACTTACTAATAAAGTACTAAAGCAGTTAATTTTTGCGTTATTTAACATATGGTTATATCTTTTATCCTTTTTGTAGCATTAAGTCATGAGAGTGTAGCCTTGGGAATTTTCATTTTACTTAGGCTTCGTTTGAGACAACTTTCTTACTGCTCTCTAAAGCGGCTTTCTAATACAAAAATTTCTTGTACTAAAAAACTACTTTAGAAAGCAGAAAGAAGCTGTCCCAAACGAAGCCTTAGAGCTTGTTTCGGACTTTCTTAGATCCATAGAATAAACCATTAAACATCTCTCTAATTACCTTTTACTAGTACCATTATCAAATATAACTAAATATCATAAGAAGTTCGCCCAAAGAAGAAACCTAAATCCTCATATTTGTTCTGTTTATTATTTTAGGATCTTGGCAGAAATGAGAACATTAATATATCTTCATATCAAAGCTAGACAAACTAAATTTGTTAAGTGATTATGTTAGATGGATGATTGAAATAGAATCATAATATAAGATAGTGCTAGTTTGAGTGAGCCGACCATTATCAAAGATAGTATTTCTTTTTCAAATTGATGCAGGTTAGATGAAGCCATCAAACTTCTAGAGCATGTTGTCGAGGTTCGGGAGGTTAAACTAGGAACGGCGAACCCGGATGTCGATGATGAGAAGAGGAGATTGGCTGAGTTGTTGAAAGAAGCTGGAAGAGTCAGGAACAAGAGAGACAAGTCATTGGAACATCTCCTTGATGCCACTCTCGTACAAAAATAAATAAAGATACAATTGCAGCATAAATTGTAAAAAGATCTCCTGCAGATCTTTGTTCAGTGAAATATTCATTTCATATTGGAAAGATAGGAGAAGGGGGACAGAATAGAATGGCACAATGATAGCTTGTTTTGAGTGTATATTTATTCTTACAGATTATAGGAATTATGAAATTTGTTTCCTGTTCTTCTTCACCAATAAGTAGCCTCCTGCTTTGTTTTCTGCAACCTGTTACTGTATTGATGAACTATTCAGTTTTGTTGGCAATGAAAGAATCCCACTCTGATTAAGCTATCTCATCTCCATTTCTATGGATTTGCCACATAAATGAAGGTTTCTTCTGTGAGAAAAGGCATCTTCAGCAGATTCCTTTTTTTTTTTTTCACAATTTTGCTTTTTAATCAGCTGCCACGTTTTATTTGACCATATTTTTTTTATTATTTTTCAAAAAAAAAAAATGATGAGTAATATTTTACAATCAATTATGTTGCAATATGATAACTCCAAGGAAATTTTTGTTTGATTTTTTTCAATAAAAAAATCATCTATAATTTCACAATTAGCAATCACGGTTACTATCACCAGACTTCCGTCATCCAAATATTATCTCTTGACTGTTAACATTTAACTGTATTGTATGGCTTTTAACTATTCACTTGTGCACAATCGATATTTGTAGTCTGTAGAAGGGCAATTAGATCATTTTTCTCAACTATGTATAATCTTATCTTCTTAATTATGAAGAGTAAAGAATTCTTATATCTTCTATTATACAGTGAATTATTAAAATTACACCAGACCCCATAGTTTTTTCCTTTCTTGAGTTTTTCATGTAAAATACTTTGGTCTCTCACAACATTATTTGTGTGTACTAGATTTAAGTACAAAAATCAGATGTAAAACACATACTCTATCATCACAAATTTTTTAGCCTATAACAAATTTGCATCGTCTATGGGAACCCAATCCTAATGTACTACAAAAATTCCTTTAATAGTAACCATAAATCTCTTAATCAAGAATATCACAATATAAATGGTGAAGGCCCTAAGGACTCACTTTGCAGGATCATATGGGCATGATGGAAGAGCTTCAATTTCAAAACCTATAATGCTCTTAAGAGGTTAGATAGTAAAGGGTAACATTTTGTATGATGGAGTTCTCTCACCTCAAAATCAACATATTAGGGATGATGTCATTCAGGTACTACCTCTTCATACTATAATATATTTTCCACCGCATCCTCACTAAATTCTCTCAAATAATATCAATTCAACACATCATTTTTATGTTGCTCGACCAACTTGTAATCATCCATCATCCATAAAAAAATTAAATTAACATGAATTTTTAGATGCCCCTCATAATGTCAAGAGGAAATAAATTATCCATCCTCATAACTTTCAAGAGTTATCACCTATAATAGATACAATTCTTCAACATCCTATTTTAATAGAGTTTAAATTATCTACAATTGATCAATATGATGAGATTTCTGACCCCAATGAGCACATTAACCATTACAAGACCATCATACACATTTAACATACTTCTGATAAAGTTGTTTGCTATGTCTTCCATGCTACTCTTAAGGGATAAGTTCACACATGGTTATACTCTCTTTAACATAAAACTATTTATGTTTTAATTAATATAGCCATCCTTTTTTATCAAATAAATAATTGCCAACCAAAAAATCATCAAAGACATCTCCCATCTTTATGGGATTCTCCAAAATGACGAAGAGACCCTTAATCAGTACTTTTAAGTATTCTCTCACACAGCACACAAAATCTTAGATGTTGATTCATAATTACTACAAGGTGTTTTACTTAAAGGTTTTTGTCTTGAATCTTTTTACTCCTTATTAATGTGAGATACTAAATGTTCCTATGCCGATCTCATTCATGGAGTAGAAGCTCAAATAGTTGTTGATAATGCCATCAATGCTCATAAAAAAAAATAATTCAAATAGTCCTCTAGCAAACATAAGAATTCACTATAAGAAATTTATCGACCTTTTTAACAAAAAAAAGTTGGAGCAATGAAAATATCATAGATGCCATTCTCATCAAATTTGGCACGGGTTACCTAGTTACATCCCATTAAATACATCAAGGGCTAACATCCTAATGGATATCCAAAATTTTGAATACCTTAAATGCTAAAAGCCTTTAAAGATTCTAAATAATAGAGATAAGTTTCAATATTAAATTTTCACTGTTCATGAAGGCATTCAATAGAAAAAATACTTTTTGTTGAAACAATAGATTGAATGTCTAATTCACCAAGGGTATGTGAGTCATTATTTATAAGAACAACTTGTAAATCATCAACCTCAAATTTTGAGATCAAAAGAGTCACATCAAGAAAATTATTAAAGTTGTTGAATAAGAGTGTTATCATAATCTATTTACTGTTATACACTTGAAGATCCATCAATGAAATAATTCAAAGAAGTCAAACTCATCAGAATTTTTAAAAGAGGTTATAGTATGATTTTTATTGGTGATAAATATTCTTTCAAATAAGTATCTCTTTTTATTTTGTTGCATCTAATGAAACCCCCCTGAAATGTATGCCTATGAAGTAATCTTGATGGAAAGAAAGTGTTAGATATGATCCTCAATAAAAAGATCCCATGAGGTTAAGTGATAGATAGAGTCTTCACTCATAACTCTGGAAAGTCATATCCATGGAAATTAGTAGTGGATAAAATTCTCACTAAAAAGATTTCATGAGAGCAAGTGGTTGATGGGATCACCATACATCTAAAAATTTTAAAAGATAAAAGCCTCATGAAAGTACATAATCATTCAAAAATTTTATAAAATATAACCCTCAAAAGTTACAGATATACCAAAAATCTCAAAAATCATAAGCTTCAAAAGATATTGGTATACCTAAAATCTTAGAAGACCTAAGCCTTATAAGGTATATAATCATTCAAAAATCTCATTAGGTGTAAACCTCAAACAGTACATGCATATCAAAAATATGCCTTAGAGACATATAAATGACTCAATTTCTCTAAGGGCCAACTGTAACTATAGTGTTTTAGGGGGGAGGGGGTTGAATTAGTGTGAATTTAAAATTTTGTGAAATTTTATTTAATAAAAATAAAAAAGTTATTATAAGATAAGCTAAATAACAATTTTATATAAATAAATGAAAAATATTAGGAGGCAATTCAATACAAAATATGTGTCAGTTCTTTAAAAAAATTAAAACTAAACAACTCTTTTTCTTATGAAACCTTAATTTCTTTGTAAGATGAAATTACCACTTATCAAGATCAAAATTAATTTCTCATATCTATCACATCGCAAGATATCACAAGAGCATAGATAGCCATCATCATCACAAATCATATAAGTAGCCAAAAGTAATAGCGTGTGGAAAAGAAAATGATGGAAAAGACTCTCTCCTTTGTGTGGTAATGGAGAAACCCTTACATGTCTTTTTCTCCTTGAAATGCATGTCTACCCTAACCCATATGCTATATTCCATAGTACACCTAAAAGCTCCACAAAATCAATTGATCTTTATAAACAAAGCACAATAAACTGTTAGATCAAAGCTTAAACTCTCAAATTAGAGGATTAATGATATGGGAGAAATAACCAATGGTGCAAACTCTTACACAAGAACATCCCTTCGAAGGGTGGAAAATCTAAAAAAAAATTGAATGCCTCCAATGCCAATATATGCTGGTGCTAGAAAGGTGGTATACCCCATAATATGGATGCCTGCAATTTATAAAGTCAAAACAGACCACTAATGTCATAACCCAACCTGATAAGACTTATAGACGGGTTAGGTCCTATAATTTTGGTTGGCAACAGGCTGACCACAAGTTCTGAGTTTTGTAAACTATTTAAAATTTTCATCCAATCTTAACTTAAAAATAAATAACAAACCATAGAGCTGCTAATATTTTTCTAGAATACAAAAAATAACTCATCCACAAAATTTCTTTCATTTGTCATTAAATGTACGTACAATAATTATAGTACAATATATGACTACTGATTGAAATATAGAACAAAGCAGATTAAATGTTTAACCATGGCTATACAAAATTAAAAAAAAGAATTACATATACAAACTCGGATCGGTTCTTAAAAACTGCTACTCAACAGGCTCTTTCCCTTTCCCAGATCCTAAAAGAAAAAGGTAGAACAACTGTGAGCTAACACAACTTAGCAGGTCATATTTACTAATTTAATTTTTCAAATGAATTCACTATTAAGCATTTAATTGAGTGCCAAAAAGAATATAATAAATCACTGTGCTGAGTAAAATAATAATTACAGTCATAAAAAATTTAAATAATAGTGCTAGAAAAATAATAAACAAGCACTTCATATCAGACATAATTCAAAGAATTATGACCCTTATACCTTCCATCAGATATAATTCAAAGAATTCTGACCCTTATGACTCTTAATGTCCAGCAATAGAACTATAACAGCCCAAACTCTTAACTATCGAGATATTATCCGCTTTGGCCTAAGGGTCTCACGATTTTGTCTCGTTGGTGTAACTTTCCAGGAGACTACCCATCCCAGAATTTCTATGGGATGAGAATACTTAACTGTGGAGTTTTTAAATAAAATTTTAATCATTACAACAAAAGGCACCTCGATGTTTAAGAGTTTAGCTTCTTTTACTTAAGAGGTTTTACAATCTCCCCACTTAAGTAACTATCATCCTCGTTAGTATTCTTATCCCAAAATCATCCACCAAGCAAATAAGATTCTAGTGATGTCCCCTATAAGTTCAAGTGGTGACTTCTGCCCTATAACACTTTGTTCCAAATAGGGTTCAAGGGGTGGCTCCCATAATATAGCACTTTGTCTTCTATAATACTTAGTTCCCATCTTCCGACTGGTGTATTACTCTAATACCATTTATAATAGCCCAAAATCTTAACTATACAGATATTGTCCACTTTGACTTAAAGGCCTCACAGTTTTATCCCATTAGTGTAAATTCCTAGAAGGTCACCCATCCTAAAATTTCTCCAAGATGAGCACACTTAACTACGAAGTTTCTTAATAAAACTCCAACAATTACACTAAAAGATGCATCGATATTTAAGAGTTTATCTTCTTTTACTTAAGAAATTTTATAAGAATATAGTATGCCTATAACACTAGAATGTGCCATTGGCACCAGAATGTGTATTTAGCACAAAATAGAACTTCCTCCATCCACTTCAAACCTCCTCAAAGTCACATAATTTGATCAAATGAACACATAATTCATTACATTATAGTAACATGAATGTAAATAAAATCATTTTAAAAATTACCAAAATGCCTTAATGGCAGGCAACATAATACACCATTGTGCAGAAATTCACTATTTTAGAATGTAATCGAATTACTAGAGATTATTTAAAATATTATTCAAAGACATTAATTATACAATAATATTATTTTTTGGAGTCAAAATTATTTTTTAGTCAATTAAAATATCATAATTCCCAAAATCCCTAGTGTAAAATCTCTAGAAAATGCCTAAATATTCAAAATATTTATCTCTATAGCATAGATAAAGTTACACAATGAAAGTTTTGTAAGTGTAAAGTTATCCTTATTTTTAGACTACAAAAATATAAATTAAATTATAAATTTTTTAAATTTTTTATAATTTTAAAACTTTTTTAAAATTGAGATAAGTAAAATATCGCCTACCTCAATCCAAGCAACTTTCAGAGCTGGGCTGTCAGCTGAAGATGATCTGAAGCTGTCCAAATCTACCTTTCTCTCTTTAGAAATCCCTCTCTCTCAATAGTCGGCCACCCTAAGGAGAAATGGAGTGAGTGGAATAGTGGAAAATGATACTTTTAATAAAAAAATTCGATCGAGCACATAGTGCTAGACCTTTCGAGCATCATAGCGCTCCCTTTAGGAGCTCGAAATGCCGCAACGCCACTCTTAGCGCCATAACATGAATTAATTTTCAAATTTCTAGAGAGCTCAGTGTCGCAATGCTGCCTACCCCATCGTCGTGATGCCTAATGGGGAAATGTTCAAATTTTCAGAACATGCAAACAGATCCTCGGGACCAGCTTCAGAAGACACGTAGACTCTCACATGCACACAAAACATGCTCACACACATATAGAAGAGTTCAAAATGCATAAATTCAGTGGATTACCTCATATCATGTCGGGTCAGAACAAGTATAATCTTATACTGATTGTAGTTGTGTCATAACTAACACCAACTTGATGCATGTCAACACCAATAATGTTTACTAACAGTCATTGCCATCAAGGCTAGTGCATTTTATTGGCACCAATGCAAGTGAACACCATCAAGACTAACTCTAATTCCCACTTACACTAGCAAGGTCATTACCATCGCTAACAACATTGATGTTTATCTTTGCTAAGAAGGCTGATGCATGTCATCAAAATTAATGCTAATGACTACTAATGTTAATATGGTTTTCACACACCATAGACACTAAGTTTACGCCTTTAAACGCCAACATGTTTGACACCCTCCATTATCTTTAATTTTGATGTCTATGATCTCCACCAAGATAGATGCTTTCCATCATGGTTGCTAATGTCCCTACGATAAAGAAGACAACCAACAAACTATTAATGATAATTTGATAACATCTCATGTAATAGCCCATATTTTAACTCAGTTAAATATTTTTTTATGAGTCATTATAAGTCAAATTTAAAAACCATCTTTGTCACAAGATAGATATTATTGTGTTTTAATTATAATAATTTTTTTTAATTTTTTGACACCTGTTGATACAAGTGGAGATTTTAAGACCGTTAAATGTCCGTTTTGCAAATCAATTTCACTAGTATTTTTTAAATAAAATGAGCTATTTTATGAATATTTTTTTATATTTTTTGAAGCCCTAAAAGAATTTATATAAATTTTATACTAAAATTTGATTAAATTAAATAATTATATTAATATATTATTATTATTTTATTATAAATATCATAATCCACTATCTTATCCATTAAAGTCCTTTTTCAATTTCTATTGATTCAGCTAACAAAGAAATAGAAAATGAAAATGAGAAGAAATGTGTGGAAATAGAAAAAAAAGCTTGGGTTTGGAGACCGTAGAGTATTTTTGTCTGTCGACCTTATTGTGAAATTTGTTTATCTCACTATAAGAAATAATTATCCTATTTCTGATTTTAATAATTTGATGATTTTATGATATTTTTATGATCAAATTTGCATCTTCATTATCAAAAAAGAGGATAATTTTGTATCGGTAAAATTTTCATCGCATAACTTTTAGTATATAATAGATGTTGTCAATATAAATATTTTGACTGAATCATATTGAATTTTTACTGGTTAAATTAAAAGTTATGATTTTTTTAAGTAAATATATAGTAGATCAATGTAATAGCCCGTATGTTGACTCTACCAAATATTTTTTTCTGGAGTTAATACAAGTCCAAATCATAAATCATCTTCGTCATAATATTATTATTTATTAAAAAAATAAAAGAATAATTATTTCAAATTAGATTTTGGGGCATCATAATTGGTATCAAAGCAGTTGCTAGAAGATATGATTATTATTAGAGCTATAGAAATTGATTGTATGTCAGGTAGAATAGGTAGCTTAAGGTGTATTATTTTACATACATAATTGATTATATGTATGTATTATTCAGATCATATCGAATCATGTAGGTAAACAATCAAAATGGATCCTCCAGAGTTGAATATACCAAATAAACAACACAGTGTAGTTCTAGTACCATCAAATAGTGTGATGCGTAGAGTAAGTCAGCTGGAAGCAAAGAAGAAGAGGGAAATAAGCATTTATAGACATTTCATAAGCTGAAGCCTCCATTGCTCCAAGGAGTTGTAGGACCTCAGACTGCAGAAGATTGGTTACTGAGGATAGAGAAAATTTTTGGACAACATGTAGTGTCTGGAGAGCCAAAAGGTATATTAGTTGTGTTCCTATTTGAAGGAGAGCCGGAGAGATGGTGGATTGGACAACAGAGAGAGAAATTTCAAGGGATGAATAATGCTGAGATCACTTGGGACGAGTTCACTACAGTATTCAGGATGTAATTTGTACCTCCTTCAGCTCGATGACAGATGTAGGAAGCTTTTATCAAGTTGGAGCAGGGATGTAAGACGGTGATGTAACACGAGGCTGAGTTTATTGCTCTTGCTAGGTATGCTCTTCACTTGATTTCTATTAGCGAGAAAAAGTGTTACAAGTTTTTACAAGGGTTGAACAGGGAGCTGAGACATCCATTAGTACCTTTACGAATTCAAGAGTTTTTTGAGTTGGTAGAGCGGGCCAGATTGATAGAGATTGAGTTGGCAGCACCAGCATCTAGATATGAGGCAGGCTCTAGATATTATATCAGCAGGATGAGGAGAGAAATGAACCAAGCAGAGAGAGATAATGACAAGAAAAGCAGGTATAGTTATTCGAGGAGATCTATATTAGTAGCATCTACTGGCAACTATAGAGAGTGCATTCACTGTGGTTAATGACATGCGGGTTAGTACTACTTGTTGACGGGGTGATATTTTTGCTGTGGATAGCAGGGACATAAGGTAGTACACTATCCTCATAGGGGATTTGGAGGAAGAACTAATTCTGGTGCCAGACAGTTCAGGCATACTATATGACAGAGGAATATAGGATCGAGATCATATAGTGAAAGATCAACAAACATGATGAATGACAGAATTGTTAGTGGTAATTAGAGGGAGATTATTGCACCACGACTAACTGCACCTACTCTAGTGATGCCACATGTATACAACTTGTAGTATCTAGAAGATAAACAATAATCTGAGAGTTATACTAGTAAGAAATTTATTTTTAATGATTGCATGTCATAGCATATCATATATAATTGAATGACAGGTAATAGAATGAACTACATAACTGTAAGATTTTTGATGAGTTTTGATTGGATTTGAGTTTTGATTGTACGAATTTGGTTTATATTAATTTTGTGCCTGAATCCTTAAGGAAATATCGGGGATAATATTTTCTTAAGCTGGATAGATTGTAATAGCCAGTATGTTGACTCTATTAAATATTTTTTTAGAGTCAATATAAGTCCAAATCACAAACTATCTTTATCATAATATTATTATTTATTAAAAGATAAAAGAATAATTCTTTCAAATTAGATTTTGGGACATCACAATAAATTTGATAGAATTTTTTATATTTTTTATTATTTTATTTCATATATGATATTAACTTACATTGCATAGAAATATAACATTTACATGTAAGCAAGAACGACTAGCTGTTAACACCATAATGAATACATATTGGCTCTTAAAATAAAATATCCTACGCTGGAGGATGGGATGATGGGCTTTCCTTTAAATAAAATATTGGTGGTGTAATCCTAATTATAGCTTATAATCGATTGACCAAATTATACCGATTGGTAAATGATGATAGCTCTTAAATGATTATTGAAAGCCACCTATAAAAATAAATGATTAATATAAGATAAGATTGACATATTGATAGCTATGACAGATAATAGATGTAAGGAGAAAAATAATACATTAAAGCTCGATGTCTACCTTACTTTTCATAATTACAACTATTATATAATATTACATTGAACTGATTGATACATAGAACTAAAACTGTACTGGTATTAATATTGATATAATATATCATAGTATGCTGATATGACTTATTAGGTGATAGTCCTCTTTATTAATTTTTTTATATTTTGATAGTTCTCTTTTAATTTTATTGATCATATTGATTTTATTATTAAATTTTAATATTTATTATTCATATTAAGTGATAATTGATATTGACTGGAATAAAATATATATATATATTAATTTTTTTTGTCTTGCATTGAAAGCAGTGATAGAGTTTTGGTTACTTATTAGGCTTTTTATGCTCATTATATGAATTGTTTTATGATTTCAAGTTAGGGAAGAAGTCATGACCAGTTGGAGTGAGATTGATAGAGATCCTCAAATTTTTTTATTTTATTTATATTTTTTCCTATTCTTTTGTAGTCAAGAGTTTGTGATAGAATAATAATTATACTGATCTCTTGACTATTGTATATTAATTTTGGGAGATTTTTTTTTTTTGGAAACCCTCGGTGGGGCCTACGTGTTAATATAGGGGAAAAAGTATAAGGTCCTTAAAGGGATCTCAAGCTCTCTACTGCTCAAACGAGCTACAAAATTAATAAAAAAACCAAAAAGTCCTATGAGCTCGTGTTCCCTACTATGCAAAAGTACAAAATATCCTAGGTACATTCTACAGTGCATAAGGAGGAGCACCCAAAAAATGTGAAAAAACAAAAAACCAGGACCAAGCATTAGCCTCCTACCCCAGCAAACACGAGCAAAAACACTAGCAATAGACAAAACTTGCAAAATATAATGGCAAGCTAAGAAACAGTTGAAAGTATCAAAATAATTACAAGCATAACCCAACCATTTAGATAAAGAAGTCCACATGTCAACCACAGCTAACCACTCCTCAATCACCCAACTGGCCAAAAAATACCCAAGGGGACACTCCAAAACCCCAAGGATACAAGGAAACCAGAGCAGCCCCCAACCCATGCAAGGATCCACACTGCAGGCATTAGTATAAAGGATCTCCAAGAGTTACCAGACCTCCACATAGGCATTAGGAATATAAAAGTTAGAACTAGGACCAACACCCACCCAGCTCCCACAAAAACCAAAGCCAACCAATAGAAAAATCTCAAATTTTGAAACGGAATTCGTATATTTCTACGAAATCCCCAGTATTTTAATTTTCGACCGCTACAAGATCAATGATGCCATGAGCTTGGGCTTCTGTTGCTGACATAAAAACATCCCTTTCCATATCTTCGGATATAACCCATAAAGGGTTGCCCGTTCTTTGTACATAAACTTTTGTGAGAGTTTCACGAAGTTTCAATAGTTCTTCTGCTTCCAGGATAAATTCCCCTAAAAAACCACACCCGACCCGACATAAACCTCCAGATGAACCAGAACAGCACCGAAATAAGCCCCAAAATCAACTAGCAAGTAGAAATAATGAATAATAAAAAGCACAATATACACTTCCAACAGGTTAAGCCCGCAGCTAACAAAGAACAAAGAGGCCAAACAAACCAGAAATGCCACTCCAAAGCAACAACCCACCAAAATCGAAAGGCAACACAGCAGCAGAAAAACTACAAAGTGCAAAGCACAGAAACCAAACAAAATTTAAAGGATAACATAGGGAACATTTTGCAACTCCTAGTTGATCAGCCCTCTAATATGAATAGGGAGATTAGAGACCAGAAAATCAGCCATAGAGTCTAAACCAGTCCCCCAAACCGCAATAGCTTGAGCACAAGCGTTCCCATTCATATTAATAACAAAGAAAGAGCAATTTAACATGCTCCCCAAATGCTTAATATCCCTTATCATGTAGAAAACAAGAGAAGAACAACTATTGCCCTCACTAGCAAAGCAAGATTGATAACAAAAATTAGAATCCATTTCCACCACGATATTAACACAACTAAGAGTGAAACAAGTCCTTAAACCATGAAGGATAGCATATATAATCGTAACATTAACAACACCTATATAAGGACCAGCAAAAGCCAAAATGCACTTACCAAAAGAGTCTCTAATGAGCCCACCACAGCCTATCAACAAATTACTACAAATAGCTGCCACATTAATCTTGAAAAAATTAGCCTTAGGCCTGAACCAAAAAATACACTTAGGTAGGAGGAATACTTTTGTGCCAAAGCATGTTAAAGATTTTAGAAGACTCTTTCCGAATTCTAATGAAGTGCCAAGCATCCTTAAGTCTGAATAACCCATCTTTGGACAATGAGCACAATTGAACATCCAACGTATTAATGTTCAAAGGAATTTTCAGAATAAGCTCAGTAACAAAGCTAGGCAGATCATTGAAAAGTTTCTCCACATTCCAACTATTACCAGAAAAATAATGATTAACCTTAACAGTAGCATTAGAAAAAGAATTAAGAAGAGAGTCAATGGAATTACCTCCCCAACCAACGATCCTGTCAAAAAAAAATATTACCATTACCAAGCCCCCAATAAATATAAGGCTCAATAAATCATTTAACCGAACACAAACGATGCCAAACCCTAGAGTTACCTTTCCTAAAACAACATAAAGTGGGATGAAAATCACCACAATACTTAGCATTCATAAACTTAGCCCAAAGGCTCATATTAGCACAAAAATTATACCACAACTTAAAAGAGAAAGCAGAAGCCAAATCCTTTAAAGACTTACAACCAAGGGCACCTTCCTCCAAAGTGCCACAACACTTAAGCCAAGAAGACCAGTGAATCTTAGAGTTATTAGAAACCCCTTTCTAGAAGAAACTGTTAAAAATGTTATCAATCCTATTACACACAGCCTGAGTAAGAAAAAGAGTTTGAAAACTATAAACGGGGATCGAGCATAATATACTCTTAATAAGAGTTAAACGACCACCAAAGCTAAGAAAATTTAAATCCCAAGAAGAGATCCTCTTCTGAACAACAGTAATTAAATCATCAAACAAAGAAGTTTTCTTTCTACCTTTATAAATCGGCACCCCAAGATACTTAAAAGGCAAAGAGACATGATTAAAACCAGTTAAATTCCTAATAGCCAAAATACGATTTAAAGAAACTTTCTTAGCATTGATAAAACTACACTTATGTTTATTAAAAGTAAGGCCACTAACCAATTCAAATTGATTCAGAAACCTTAAAAGCCTCTTAATTCTATTAACAGAAGCATTAGTGAAGATGATGAAATCATCAACAAAATATAAATGAGAAATATGAAAATCACCTAATGTTCTAAAGTAAAGGCGAGGATAGTGTTCAAAAAGGTCAGAAAGACCACGAGACAAATAATCAGCAGTAATAATAAAAAGCGCAGGAGAAAGAGGGTCACCCTGTCTCAAACCATGAGAAGCCTTAAAAAAACCATGACTCGTACCGTTAACAATGATCGAAAAATAGGGACTCTCAATATAAAGCTTAATAAGAGTAATAAATTGAATATCAAAACCAAACAACTTCAAAATATCATAAAGAAAATTCTAATCAATATTATCATAAGCTTTCGCAATGTCCAGTTTCAAAATCACATTACCACCAGTAACTTTAGCATCCAAATCATGACAAAACTCTTGAGCCAAAAGGATATTGTCAGCAATAGCACGCCCTTTCACAAAACCCATTTGCAAAGGGGAAATAAGTTTAGGTAAAAAAATAGAAAGCCGATTCATTAAAATCTTAGAAATTAATTTATAATAAAAAGTACATAAACTAATAGGTCTAAAGTCACTCCACGTAGAGAGAAGATTATTCTTAGGAATAAGCACAATAGAAGTAGCACTGAAGAGTTTAGGGATTGAATTACCCCCAAAGAAATCAATAACAGTAGAAAAAAGATCATTACCAATAATATGCCAAGCTTTTTGGAAAAATTTCGTAGTGAAACCATCAGGGCCAGCGACGGAATCAGAATTCATGCCAAAAACGGTTTCCTTAACCTCTTCAAAAGTAGGAAAATGAGATAAAAAATATTGTCATCATGCGAAATAATAGATGGAATAAGGTGTGGATTAGCAAGAGTAAAAGGAAGGAAATTCTTATTAAGATGCTGTTGAAAGTGCAAAATAGCAAGATTAGCAATTTCAACCTTATCTTCGATAAGAGTGCCATCCATCCGACAAATCTTATGGATATCATTCATATTACGTTTCCTCTTAACCATAGCATTAAAATATTTAGTATTTTTGTCACCTTCCACCAAATGCTTCATAGCCTCTTTTTGCTTCCAAAAAGCTTCTTCTTGAGTTTGAAGTTTAAAGAGCCCTTGTTTAACCTCACACAAATAAGTTAGATTATCAGTAGAGGGGTTCAGTTGGCAAAGAGATTCCTGAACAGCAACCTTATCTTCAGCAATTAAGATATTAGAAAATAAATTTTTAAAGACCGAACGATTCCACCAATTTAAAATAAACTTATGTCTTTTCAATTTGTACCACAACCTTTTCATACCAGTAATAGAATTGTCCGAAAATAAAGGAGCAGACCAATTATTCTTCACAATATCCAAGAAGGTATCATGAAGTAACCACATGTTCTAAAATCTAAATTGAGAAGGAGAAGCCCTCACAGTAGTCTTGATTTTAATAAGAAGAGGGGAATGATCAGAAAGGGTCCTACTGAGATATTCAACATTAGTAGAATCAAACGAATTTAACCGAGCATCATTAAATAAAACTCTATCTAATCTTTGCCAAAGATTGCCACGATTCTAGGTAAGCTATCACCGAAAAATCCAATATCAATCAAGTTACAATTCAGAATCATGTTATTAAAGTCCTCCATGGAGTAGTAAATGGGGAGAGAACCTCCTAACCGTTCAGTAGGATTAGCAATAGTATTAAAATCCCTACCCACCAACAAAGGAAGGTTGCAAATATTATGAAATTGAGATATATGATCCCATAAAATCTTTCTATTATTATGAGAAGAAGCCGCATAAACAAAAGACCCACAATATTGCCGATTAGCACTTTCAATATTGCAATGAATAACTTGGTTAAAATCACCAATAATGTCAAGCCGAACAAAATCTTTCCAGAAAACCCAAATTTTATTAGAGCAATTAGAAAAAGCATTTTTAAAACCCAAAAATTTAGTAGTACTAATTAATTTGTTAGAAGCAATGAGAGGCTCAAGTAAAACAAGAAGCAAAACATTATGAATACTACATAAGTTTTTAACTCTACACCTAGAGGAGGAGCAACCAATCCCCCTAAAATTCCAAATAATAACATTATACATAAAAAAACAGGAAATTAATGAGAAGTATGTAAACGGGGATTACGTGGCGGTCGAAGGACAACATTCTTTGGTTTTCGACCTCTTTTTATCACGGCTTTTAAAAAAGCTAGTATCATCTCTAGGAAAACTTTTAGCCACCAGATCCATATCATCATAATCAGTACAAGCGTCACTATGATAATAATCATTCAAGGATAATTTACCTTTATTCAATAAACCTGAGTGCTTTCGAGAAGGAGAGAAATCACCTTCCTCCGAAAAATTATCACCTCCCACATAGGATTCATTGTTCAAAAGCATATCCTCCTCCCTTTCCACCACAGAACTGGGAGGAATCTGAGCTGACACATTAGTGGGAGCCATATCCTTAATCAACGTATTATTGTTAACCAAGTCAACATCCAAAATAGTTTCATTAGAAAAAATTTTACAAATAGGCTCAAATGGCGGAATTTGATCAATCACATTAAGAGAAATATTAGGAATAGTAGAGTCTAAGATACAATTAACCTCCTGGCTTTGAACCACATTCTCCATATTTTCCAAATGAATAGGGTTAGCTTCCATGTGATCAGAAACCAAGTTTAGAGGTTCATTATCAAGAATAACAACATTAGCCTCATTAGGAAAATTCCCATCATTACCATGAATGGGAGTAACCGAAGCCAATTCCTTGGCATTAATTCCATTGTTAGCAACCGGAAGATTAGAATCTTTTCCCTTCCTAAGATGAGGATGAAGCTTAAAACAATCGGTTATACCATGCCCATACATTCTACAATGAGAACAAAAAATTGGAACATTTTTAAAATCCACTTTTTGAAATTACCCGTTAAGCTTCGAACCAATCCCAAACCTCGCTGGGATGTTTTTTAGAGATATCCATTTCAACTAACACCCTTGCCACATAAGGCCTAGAAATGACAGCTGTAGCTTGGTCGGTTTGTAACGGTCTACCAAAAATAGACGCTAAGCCAAATAAGATTTGAGTGTTAAAGAAATGCAAGCGTAAATTAGGAAATGAAATCCAAACAGGAGTCACCGGCGATTCTTCATGAACATCGAAATCAGGAGACCATTTAAGAACTCTCATTTGGCAACCTTGAATATAATAAGCCCTTCTAGAAAAGATGCGGCTATAATCCAAATCATTACTAAGTTGGATAGCTATATAGCGAGGATCCAAAAGACCCACTTGAAAGGATCCAGCTAATTTCATATTTAAGAAAAATTTTCGAATAACATCAATGTTAGGACGCTTCAACATGAACTTTCTGACCAAAGTAAATGCAAAAGGCTTAGCCAACAAAGAAATAACAGAATCCTCAAGCATCAAAGCCGGACAACCCTTGAAGGATGATTGAACAAAAGGAATCATAGAGCCCACAGAAGCTGAGCCAGCTAAAACATCCTTAAAAGAGCGAGACTTACCGACTGGAGCCAGAGAAAGAGAAGAGATAGATGACGACGGCGTCGTCATCTCCCAAAAACCGTCAAAACACCAGCACGAGAGCTGAGAAGAAAACCAGAAAGGAGGAAAAACCACAAAGAACAAAACACCGAAAATGGAAAAGCACTAAAACAAACCCAAACAAGAAGGAAAAAACCGCGAGAAGGAGGACGAAGACAATCAGAGGAGCAAGCCCTAAATCACCACAAAACAGAGCCTCCAGATCTAATGTTGAGAAACTCAAACTTGTTGATGGTTTTGTGAACGGGGATAATTTTTTGAGAATATGTCACACTCTAAGATCTATATTAGAAGAATTATATATGTGATATCATTTAATACTTCATTTAAAATGCAATAAAATTATATTAAATCATTCAGAATGATCAAATCTATAATATATTCAAACTTGCATGATGAAAGCTTATTAAATCAGGAGATAATATATTTTTGATAGATTTAGAAGAGATGAAATTTATAGAAATTAAAATCATTGAAAATAGAAATAAGAGATTAGTTACTTACAACGAATAGAATAAAATATGTAACATGAATAACTGATAAATATGATACAAAGATTTTTGTCTCTCTTTTTTCTTCTTCTCCTCTTTCAATTTCTTCCTAGCTAAGCAAACAAGTGAGGGAGTCGGTGGGTTGAG
Source organism: Dendrobium chrysotoxum (assembly GCA_019925795.1). Classification (NCBI taxonomy): domain Eukaryota; kingdom Viridiplantae; phylum Streptophyta; class Magnoliopsida; order Asparagales; family Orchidaceae; genus Dendrobium; species Dendrobium chrysotoxum. Next base: position 1,329,385 of record CM034300.1, on the reverse strand, counting down.
GCATGAATATATATATATATATCTGTGTGTGTAGGGGTGTCAAAATAGGTATTTGGGTCAGGTTCGGGTCAAACCCAGAATTGACCTGGATTCAAATGGGTTGACCCTATCCCTACCCAATTTTGTAAACAGGTCAAAATGTTTGGGTCGGACCCGACCCGTGCGAGTTACTGGTTGACCTGATTCAAACCATAAGTCGGATTACACAAGCGTGCGAGTGAGGTGCGAGGCGCAATGCGGGTGCGGGAGGGCGAGCATGGTGTAGGCGAGCCAGCACGGGGCGCATGTCTGGGTGCGCTGGCTCAGGCGCAGGAAGTGCGGCTTGCGCAGTGTGAACTATGGAGTGTAGTAGGTCGGGAGCATCGCAGCCTACGGGCATTCACAAGTGCGGTGCGTGCGAGCTCGGCACGAGGTGCAGTGTGGGGCGGGAGGACAAGCGTGGTGCAGGGCCTGCAGGCGAGTGTAGCACGGGCTCATGCAAGGGAGATGGGGAGAGCAAGCGTGGCCGACGAGGTTCATGAGTGCGGGAGAGAGCTGCGGAATGGCTCGCGGGAGAGCGCAGGTCAATTCGGGTCACCTTCAGGTTTCCGGGTCAACTCGAACCAGACTCAATTTTTAAAATGGGTCGAAATCTTGAAACCAAATCCGACCCGTATGACATTGAACTCAAAATTTTTCAAGCCGGCTCCGGGTCAGATTTCGGGTTTGGCACCCATATTGGATTGCGTCTACTGACTTCTGGTTTCCCGCACGGACAGGGGGTTCGATTGTGTCGACTTATCGTTTCCCGCACGGAGACGGAGACGGACTTTTGAGCTCCACGCTCTCACTAGAAGAGAGAGAAGGAAGCCATAGCAAGGAAGCGCCAATGGCGACTGAGGGAGGTGGCGACGAGAAACCTCAAAGCAAAGGTGAAACCTGAACCTCCTCCCCTTTTTCGGATCAGTTAATTCTTCAGATGTCTGGTTAGGGCTCTCGCTCATTCATTAGTATTCTCTTTGATTTTTTTCGATGGGTAACTTATTGAGTTAGATTTCGAGGACGCAATCGACCCGGTGAGTTGAGGATTGGATTGCTGGTTTCTGTGCGGGAGTTTTCTTTTGGGGGATTTGGACATCGATGCGATCAAGAAATGACGAGGGACTTGTATGCTATATAAGCTAATCGTTGTTATTGAGCTTCGACTGAATTTGCGAATGAGAAGAATTGCAAAACTTAGGGGCTGTTTGGTAGCGGCTTGTAAACTGGATTTAGGATTGGAAATCTTGCCAAACGGTGAAATTGCACCAAATAAATCCTATGGGATCGTAAATCACTTTTTTTTACTTCATTTTGTCGTAAATCCGGGACTAAATCGTACCGTTTGGTGGATTTAGCGGGACTTATAGAAATACTCTCCCGTATCATTGTCGCCGAGCAGCTTCGATTCCCCTATTTATACAACTTGGCGAGACCTTATTTCCTCTTCTGAGTGCCTTGTCCCCGCCTGGCTGTCCTTCTTCCCCCACGCAGAGTCGTCGAAGCAGATATATATACTATGCTCAGCAATTTCTGTCATTTCTCCCTTCTTCTTTTTGGTAGAAAACCCTAGACTCCTCGGCAAAGCCAAGCCTTCATCGAATACCACTGGAGGTCCCTGAAACATGTGGAACATCATTAGCTAAACAAATCCTTAGGGAAAGTTTATCCTTTATTAGCTTAGGTGTATGCTTTCTAGAATCTTCTATTATGCTTATATATACAAGATATTGTAAGGAAGGAGGAGATATTGATGAATATTATATGATTTTAAGCCTTTGAGCTTGGTTTGTTCTCTTGTTCTTGGAATTGCTTCAAGCATCCTCTTTTTCCAATGATCCAATGATTATCTCCCAACATCAGTTGGTATCAGAGACCGGAGCTTACGAAGAACGATTGACTGCATAAGAAGGTGGGTTGTCGACGACGATCGAAGCCGAAGAAAATGGGCGGTCAACGAAGATCGATGCCGAATAACATGGGCGGTCGACTAAGATCGACGCCGAAGGAGATGGGCGGTCGACGACGATCGACGCCGAAGAAGAAGGGTGGTTGACCACTATCCTCTGCTCCAACTTCCACTCCAATGGCGAGATCTGTCGCCCCACTATTCTCTGCTGGAAGTTCCACTCCAATGGCAGAATCCCTTGCTCGACCATTTAGTTCGCAACCCCGCTTCGTCTCACAACCAGACCAACGCCCACAAGCGACATGCATCCCGCATTCCCAATGCCATCTCCGACCCTTCACAATCACAGTTGAAGTCCGATCGAGAGGTCGATGGTTCGTCTCTATTTTCAACGCCAGAGACTGAAATTGGTTCCGTTGCCCACAATTTCGCCTCTGCTTCTTCCCGCAATCCAACCCAGCACCCGCCTTCAGAACCCGCAACCATCCCGCTCTCCAGCTCAATTTTGCTCTCGTACCCACGACCCGAGCAGATCCATAGCTTGACACCAATTCCGCCCCACTCCGCTAGCGCAATCCGCCTGATCGGCAACCCATCGCCAATGTTTCACGCGAACGCGTCGCCCGCGACTCACCTCTGCTCAAGCATGCCATATCCCGATCAGATTTGCTCGCACGCCCAATGTCCCACTTCGCAACTTGTTCCGATTCTGCCTCCAATTCCCTACCCAACGAAGCAACCGCCGCTGCCATTGTCAAAACGCACGATTTCGATTCCGCCTCCACTGTCTCTCGTGACCATACACCGGACGAACAAGCTGTTCGACGAAATGTCACTGAAGGATGGGATCCCAAATTTGAGCTATTAGGCTCTGCTTATGGGAGCAAGGAAAATAGGAGAATTACATATAATGACAATGTTAATCTTCATGGTGGATCTAATAGAATTGCACTGCTAAGTGTGGTTGTTGGTCTACCGAATGTTGGAGCTCATTTTGAGTTGTGGAACACCGGTGTGTTAGGTCCTGTTGTGCTACATGGGCTAGATGATGGAAAAAGAGATTTAACTTGGCACCAGGTTGGTCTTAAAGGGGGAATCAATGAATTTGAACTCTTTCAAAGATACTTCTTATGTCTAATGGATGCAAGGGAGTTTTGCTAGGCAAGCACAGCAGCCTTTGACATGGTTCAAAGCATATTTTGATGCACCTAGTGGACAAGAGCCATTGGCTTTCGATATGAGAAGTATGGGTAAGGGTCAAATTTGGATAAATATACAAAGCATTGGAAGATATTGGACTGTCTATGCAAATAGAGATTGTAGGGGATGTAGTTATACTGGAACATACCGGTCGCCAATGTGTCAAACTGGCTGTGGTGAACCAACCCAATGCTGGGGGGCAAGGGATGAAGATAGTGTTGAAGAGTGGCATTTTTCCTATGAAAAATCTAACACTGTATTATTCGGGAGGGGAAATTTATTAAAAGCAGTTGCGGCAAATATTGAGAACAAAATTTTCAACCCAGGAGGATTGCTATCTCCCTCCCGACAACGTGCCTCGACGGAGTCGAGGTCTTTTGACGCTAAGGGAGTATGATGTGGAACATCATTAGCTAAATAAATCCTTAGGAATAGTTTATCCTTTATTAGCTTAGGTGTATGCTTTATTAGCTTGGGTGTATGCTTTCTAGAGTTTTCTATTATTCTTATATATACAAGATATTGTAAGGAAGGAGGGGATATTGATGAATATTATATGATTTAAGCCTTTGAGCTTGGTTTGTTCTCTTGTTCTTGGAATTCCTTCAATCTTTCTCTTCTTCCAACGATCCAACGATTATCTCCCCACATCAAACATTTGTGATTTGGCAAAAGCTTCATCAAAATGGGGTATAAGCGTGTGTAGACAACTAGTAGAATGAGAAATGGGGATTATGAAAACAAAAGCATACCTAAATGATCTCCACCCACATCTCATCAGTTACGATTGAAATATGAAGTTCATCCTACCCCTAACTGTTTCAATTTGAGAGTTGATATAATGTCCTAAAATTTGGTATCATTTTTTTCAAATCTTGTTACAACAATCTCTTCTGTGTAATTGTGCCTAGACAAGTAGACATCGATTCATGACATTCACAATGTTGCACCATAACTCCTTCAATATACCATTCGATGTATTTCCATAGAGGCATTGCTTAATTAGAAGTTAGCCTTGAAAATTGTTATGATCCTCAGGCCATTTAGGAGTTCTGGTAGTGCTCTTTGGCTGACCAATGTGGATTGAGACATATTCATCAACATGAGAGGGCACGCTAGAACTTTCGCGTTGCAAAGCCTTCCCCTTCAGAAATGGCTTCATATCTGTTCTACAACACCTTTAAGAATTAGGATGCAGTGCCAATGCTATCCTAGAAAAAAAATTTAAAATAATATAGCAGTTATACCAGAGGTTTATTACATTTCCTATGGTGTGACCTTCGTATCAACAACTATGTAGTTAGTTGATGCTCAATGGCTCATGATCACTCAAACAGTCTAAAACCTCAAATGTATTGTCATAAATAGTTTCTCGTTTCAGTTGTTATTTGTTTCTGCTTGACATTGCTATTAAGTTTTTATCTTTTTAAGAAATTCATTTCAAAGATTTGATCTTTGAAATTGCAAAAAAAATAATTGGTGTTGCTCACTTCTATTTCGTGTTGTTTATTTTACATTTAGCTGTGGAGAAGATCCTTATTTCACGAGACTAACATTATATCAACTTTTTTTGCTTCAAGGGCCTGAATTATCACAACCAACTGGTGGAATTGCACAGAGTGAGCCCACTGATGGATCACAACAGAGATCACCATTCATAACATCTGAGCCATTACGAGAAGATCAAGTGCAAAATGCTGTCAAGTTTCTATCACACCCAAAAGTAAGGGGTTCACCAGTCATTTATAGGCGCTCTTTTCTTGAGAGGAAAGGCCTGACTAAGGAGGAAATAGATGAAGCATTTCTCCGTGTACCTGTATGCCTTTTGTCATTTAGGAGTATATTTGTTTCTTGTTATTCCAGGTTTTATTAAATGTTTGTTACTATTTTGCTTGACAAATCTTTATGAACTGCAGGATCCACCTCCTAATGCTACAACTGCTGAAACTGTTTCAACAAGGCAGGGTAATACATGCTTTTTTTGATTTACTAGTAATGGTTCTTAAACAATTAATCTTTCAAACTTGAGCTCCCAATGAACAACCCTTTTGGGTTTGAAGAGGTAGGTTCACTGAAAATTTAAATGTTAATTCCTTGAGAATTTATATGAATTGGCCAAATCGCTAGCCAATAAAGCTAGAAGCCATAAACTTACTTGGATACTTGAACATCATTTCTTGTCCCAAGTTTCATACATCTATAATGGCATTGCAATGTATTAAATAAAATTTTCTTGATATTTAACTCGTTTTGTGGTTCTTTGCATGTGACAGCTACTCAAGTGAGACCATCCACCAGCCTGCAGCCCCAAGCTTCCGTTCAAACTGCACCGCCAGCAGCTTCTCAAGTTGGTGCAGTTTCTTTGACTCCTATGTCCCAAAAACCTAGATTCAATTGGTCCCATGCTTTAATTGCTATTGGAGTGCTATCTGCTTCTGGAGCTGGATCTGCTGTAATTTTTAAGGTTGTTGTTATTTTTTCTTTCTGATATTTCATTTACCCATTACGTTTATATTGCAATGCTAAATGATTTTTTACTTGGACCTTTTTTGCATGCTTTTGCATTCATCTTTCTGTGTATGTGGACCTTTGGGATTATATGTCACTTTTGTTAGCATTTTTTATCATGCGATCCTTTTCATGCACTCAGAGAGTGGTTCTTCCTCGTTTAAAAGCTTGGATAAGAAGGGTAGCAGTGGAGGATAAGGAAGACAGGGCAACTAAAAGCCTGGCCGCAGAAACAGCTGAAGCTGCTAAAGCAGCTGCCTCAGCTGCTGCCATTGTTGCTACAGCTAGTCAAGAATTATTAAATTCAAAAAATGAAGGTAACGCCACATAACAACTGAAGAGTTATCTGTTTTGTTTCCTTTCATTTGTATATTACCTTTTATGTACTTGAATGTGTATTCTAATATGCTGACCTCGTATGGCTGATGACCGTGAGGAATTTGTATTGTGATACAACTCCTTTGTTTCTTTATTAGATCGGAAGTATTTTGAGGCTTTCATGGGAATGATAGACGTGCAAGTTAAAGAAATGAAATCCATGAGTGAAGCTATTCATAAATTGGAAAAAGCCAGGGAGCAAGAGAAGCTGATAGATGAATATGTCCAGTATGCCACAGCAAATGGTAATTTACTCACACCAAATGGTAATTTACTTTTATGATCATTCTTCGAAACTTTTTTCTTGATGGTCTAAAGCTTTCCATATGAAAATTAAGCTTTGGAGGAATACTGTTTCTTTGTAAGGCAATTGCCTGTAGGAATTAAAAATCACAACTGGTTGTTTGGAAAAATATAATCCTCCAGCATTTTATGGTATGACAACTGTAAAATTTTGAGATCATTTGATATGTCTGTAATAACCATTTGAAATTGGAAAATGGTGCCTTTTTTATCTTATTTTTTCTTCTACTTAGAAGCTTCATGGTTTTTTCAAAAGGACATTTTGTGGGTAATTTTACAGATTTAATGGAAAATGCTAATGATGTGGTCTAAGAAAACATGATGTGATGGACATTTTACGTAGTTATCCGAGTTGATCTATTTTATGTTACCAATCCACTTCACATGATTATCATGGTACAAAGGTAATAGCAGGAACCCCTGTACTTCTGTTGGTGACTACTAGAGGCAATGCACATGGTGCTGTAGCAGTCTTTTGACAGTCCGCTTAATTTAATATGTTTTGAGTTTCAATTCTAGATTTAGGTTTTTACGGATGTTATTATTATATTTATTTACTTTTATATCATATGATCAAGATAGTCTGTGGTTTATTAGGATTGAGTCCTAGATTTTATACATAATTCAAGTATTTTAGGCACCTTTAAAAAGTTAGCTGCCAATTACAGAGGGCTAGATTCATATCATTTAGGGAGTTTGATTAAGAATCATTGATTGTTTCCTACATATCTTGAATAGAACAAGGTGGTAGTATACCAATAGATGTATCCTTTCGAGATGTGGTTTGCAACTCATCTTTGGAAGGAAAAGACTGAGGGCACCGATATGGCTAATCATGGTTCGGAGTTGTAGGGATGTGACCACTGAAGTATAGTGCACTGGACTTGGTAATTCTTGGTAAGATTGGCTCAGGGGCACAGAGTGTGACCAACATTGTTTGAGCATTTATATGATCAGCTCAATTGTTGCAGGTGAGTCTAGGTTCAACCTAACAAAAAACATACTAAGGTATACATGGAGAGCCGTATGGAAAAGGACACCTCTCAAGGTAAGATTGAGAGTTCATTCCAGAAGGAAAAGGACGAAGGGTATCAGTATGGTTATTGATCATGGTTCTTAGGCGCAACAACGGTATCATTGAAGATACAACACATTGGGTTATGTCAACTCATACCAAGATCGGTTCATTCGCACAAAGCGTGGCCAATTCAACAATCCAAGAGCATATGCAAGCTCATTTGAAAGGTGAGTATCTTAAAGCATTCAGGTGTATATGAGTTGAATGCTACAAGGCACCTTTGTTGTGAAACTTGATTCATGGCACATGCTTGACTCGATATTCTTATTCATAGGGTGGCCCTTGTTGTTGAGATTATAAAAAATATTATGATAACCCAACTGAACTAGGTTAAAAAATGGATGCACATGAAGAAAGAGAATAAGTATATATGTGACAATATCAAAGATTAGTTAGAAAAATAATCTATTTCATAGCCATCCAGACGTTGCATTTGCAATGAATCTCACTAGTCAATTCATGCACAAACCTAATTAGTTTCACATTCAAGCTACTTATAGAATCCTCAGATATCTTAAATCAAGTTTTGGTTTAGGAATCCTCTATGAAAAGCATGATAATTTACAACTTCAAGTATATGTTAATGTAGACTACGCTGGATCATTAGTGGATAGAAGATTCACAACCGAATGCTGTATCTTTTTGGTAGTAAATTTCATAACATGGAGAAACAAGAAACAACATTTTGTTTCAAGATTTAACTTTAAATCTGAATTTATAGCTATTGCCCAAGGATTCTATGAGCTTCTATGGATCAAAATCATTTTAAAGGTTTAAAAATAAGACGTGCTAAGAAAGATATACTGCGACAATGAATATACCATCAACATTGCTCATAATCCAATAAAACATGATTATACCAAGCATGTGGAGGTGGATGGACATTTCATAAAAGAGAAATTGAAAAGTAGGTTGATCTATACTCTATATATGTGATCACAAAATCAACTTGCAGACTTCTCACCAAAGGACTCTACAACCCCATGTTCAAAAATATTTTACGCAAACTGTTTATATATTGTTGTTAGAATCAATTTGAGGGGGAGTGTTGAAGGTTTGTGGGACCTATAAATTAACTAATCTTAGTAGGGACCCTTGAGCACACATACTAAGAGTTTTAAATGTTAGATTGATTCTTTGATGACCCTTAGATTGCAATCCTTGTGGTTCCTCTTTTTATTCTAGCTACCGGCCCCTTTTGGAAAATTTTTTCCTCTTTTTGTAAATAGCTTTGATTGATTTTTATTGTAAGCCTTCTGCAAAAATCTTAAAATACTTTCATACTTTATACGGAATCAAGTAATAAAATTCAAAGTAGTTTTTTTGTCTACTTTTCTATAGCATTCAATTAAAGTAAAAAACATGCTGATCTCATACACATAGAACAACATTAATTTCCATTTTCCTCCCCCCTCCTACACAAAGACCACCACCACCACCACATCAAATATAAAAATTCATGCACATTTTTGTATTATCTCAAGTTTCTTTTTATATGGTTATCTACTAGTGGAGCAAAATTGCACACTTTCTAATGCTCTTTCAATTGGAGTAGCTGGCTAGCTGGTTGTTAATAATATGTTGGCCATCCTCATGCAACTGTGCATTTATATGAAATGCTACCATTTCTTACTAAAGTTAGTGTTTGCCTTTTCGACTTCTGAACTAAATTTTGCACAATATTCAGGTACTAGCAACAACTCATGGAAACCTTCACAGGCCAACCATACACTACTAAATGTAAGCATGAAATTTTATTGCTGCATGCCATTTGGTTATCTCTTTTCTTTCATCATCTTTGTAGATCGTTAGCAGTCTTACTCACCCCTTAAAATCATTTGCAGCAAGTTAGAGTCAATGGCACGTCAACTACCAGTTATGGAGCAGGTCAGTGTTATTTTTTTCTTTGCACTTTCACCGTCATCATAGCTAACCTTTTTTTGCCAATCAATCACTTTAAAGTTTCTTGACAGAAGGACAGTCACTAGCCCCTGCCTCTGTGGAGCCCACAACCGCTTCCCACCCTAAGTCATATATGGAGGTGAGAGCCTAACATAACTTATCTCCAGTATAGCTTATTGTGTATAGCTTATATGTACAATAGACATTTTTTTTAATCACTTCTAATTTCTTAACTAAACTTGCCTTATCTATTTATGATGCATAATGCAAGACAAAGTGATGCACGCATGTCCTGTTCGATTTAGTTATTCAATATTGTTATTGTACTAACTTTATTCTTATTTTAAATTATTACTTACACAATTTGACATTTACAAGAATAAACTTACCCTAGGTTTCCTTTTATCAAGAACAAAATATTTCTTGAAGAGAATAAGTGAAAAAAGTTCATTCAAAATATTTTAAAGAGAAGAATACGTGGAAAAAGCTGAAGTGAAATAAGGAACAATAGCATTGATATGTACAATTCTAGCAAGACTCATTGGGGTTGAAATGTGCACAAATAGAAATAGCATGTGGCATAATAAAATCGTAAAAATTCTTTGCAACCCTCTGTTAGCTAATATTTATTATTCAATTTTATAATATGACTTCAAAACCCATTTGATTTACACAACAGAATTTTCCCCATTCAGCTGATCATATTTGGTCAAAAATTTCATGGATAAGATAATTATTATTCTCTTATTGATAAACTTAGATATGTATTAATTTATATATATATATAATGTCTTATTGATAAACGTGTCCTTGCTCTAGAAGTCCTTTAGTATCGTCTACTGCTTTATGAAGCACCTTAACCTTTGCACGCAACTTTTTTTAGCTCCAAGATTGCAGTTGATGCTCTTAGACTTCTTGAGCTATGATGCTTGCCTCGCACTTGACTGAAATTTTTAGATAGTTTTCTCTTACTGTTCAAAATGTGAAGATTTATCAATGAAAGGGTGTGTTCCTCCAGAGAGAATCTTATTTTACAAAGAAGCAAAAAGGGGAGCATAAGCATTCATATCTGCCTTCAGCCCCTTATTTTCTTTTCCAAGCACTCAACTTTTTCTTTTAAATCTTCTTCTTGAACATTTCCACAAGTAATTTCTTCAACTGGAAACTTTATTTGCACAATATCAGTTTTCCCAAGGCCCTTAAGTATCTGCATCAACTCAAAGAACTTCTCCTTAAGTATCAATTCTATGAATGATGAAACATGAAGGACATGTGAAACTTTGCATCTTCTGCTTTGTTGGATCTACTTTTGTCAATTAATACCTGGAGTTCAGATGCTAAGTTGGCTTCCTGGGTTCTATATGCTTCCACTCCATGCAATTCATAAAATTCCTCTTCCAACATTTGATTGGGTTTTCGAAAGCACAAAATCTCATAATCTTTGCAGAACTTTGTCTTCTAATGATGAAAACCAGTTCTTCTCTAATCCATTTCTAACCAACTTGGTCCTATTAATCACCTGCATACAACCATCAGGACCTAGAGGCAATTATGACTTTTAGATGCCTTGAAACTTGCTTGAATTAGACAACTCCATGTATCTCTGCTCTAAAAGTTTCCCTCCTGTCTCTATTTTTATGTTGAGTTTTTTTCCAAGAATTTCTTGCTTGCTAGATTTTATTTTCAAAAAGCACTATGTGGGTTCGATGCTCCTCCTTAAGATGCATGTTTTCATCTTCAAGTGCTCTCATGCTTTCATTAATCATTTTGATCTCCTAGCCTAGATCATTTGTGATCCTATAAATATAGTTCACATCACTAATTAACCACTGATATTAGAAGATTTTTCAATAATGAAACTCTTGAAAATTAATGAGAGGAGCTCTTGAGCAATAGCTTCTTCAAGGATATCATCATTTTCCTCTTTGCATGCTTCATTTTACTCATTTAAATCATACAATTTCTTTGTCAATGATTCATTTTCCTTGATCAACTTCGAGATTTCACTCTGAGATATAAGGCAAGCTTCCTATAATTCTGATAATCTGCCACACATTCTCTCTAATCTACATTTAGCATTTCCTCCCACTGTTTGCCAACATTAATATCCTCTGCAACTGTTTATTTATCTCCATTTCTTCGTGATTTTTTCTTTGGAGGTCAAAATTTTATTGATTTCTCAAAACAGTTTCTTGCTCAATCACTTTATATTGTGCTCTAAGCTCCACCAATATCAGTGCAAGTTGCTCTAAAAGTGTGAAAGAAAATGGTTTCTCAAGTTGAAAATGATGGATTTCATCCTTGGTAACTGAAACAATAGCTTGCAGCTCTGTAATTTTATTTGAAATAATATGCAAAATATTATTTAACAATCATTTGAAATCTCACAGTCCTTGGCATCGTATGACTCACACATCTTCTTAGTGTTGTATGTTTTCATCATCACATGAATTCTTTCCAAAAGTTTCATATTACGGTCTGACAGTGTTATTAGCTTTCTCTTCTAAATGGCCCATTCCTATTTGAGTTCAAAAAAGAAATTTTCTGCATGGTTCAATTTCTCTATGTACTTTCTGCACTTTTGAGAGAAATAGATTCTTTTCAGTCAATTCAACCAACAACTGCTTCAGGATGAAACTATTATTCTCAATGTTTACTAGTTTATAATGCTCCTCCTCAAGCTCCTATTTTGTAACTTCGATTTGTTTTTTCAGGATTTTAATTTGATTATTCAAAATAATCAATTGACTATTGAAGAAACTGATAACATTGTCATCCTTAAGTTTTCCTTGTCGAAATTAACAATGCAGTTCTTCCATATCATGATCTGCTAGATCCTTCTCGTCTATAATCTCATTGTTGCCTTCTAAGTCCACAAACCAATTATCCACGCTTTGAAGATGCAAATCAACCCTTTCCACCTGAATTTCATCATTTGAATTTTTCGGCTAAATCAATTCGATGTCAACTTTATCCTTTGAGAACTCTGTATTAGTTGCATCCTGTGTTTCAACCTAACATTTTCATCTTCTTCCTTCGATGGTTGAGAACTTCTCTTCTATCTGGGATTTGACTTACTCCACTTTGCCTTCCAACACATCCATCTTCTTTGATGTCATTTGTCCAAAACCTCGCTCTGATATCAATTTGATGCGTCTTGGAAGTAAAAACAGCAAAATAGATAGAAGAAAAATGCAGGAATACATATAGGGGGGTTGATTTTTTATTACTCCTTCAATTAATAACAAAAGATACAATTGGTCTACTATTTGAGAGATAGATCGGCTCTCCCACAAACCCTAGCCATCGTTAGGAAACTCACACCAACAAGAGAAAAATAAACTCAACATACATAACATGAAGACCCTAGACAAAACTCCTCCTTAAATAGCCCTAACACACAATTAAAAACTTCCTAAATTAAAACCTTTCTAAACAGCTCCCACTTGATTCCTTGCATAATGAATAATAGCTCCTCCGGCCTGGCTGGGCCCTCCTAGCATATCAATCTCAAAAAAAAAATTTCAATATTTGTATTCATAATATTTTGAAAGATGATACTCTAGCATATAATGTTCCCAGATGGTTTCGATATTGCGGATGAAAATGAAGAAGCATGACAGATGCTTCAAGTGCTATGGATGAAAATGAAGGAGCATGACACGTAATTTTGATCTTCAATAAGATATAGTTTATTCTTTTCTTTAGCTTGCCAAATCATTTTCATCATAGTGAGATCTTGAAACATACGATGATTGACAAAAAATGTTATTTTATAGTTGTGTTCTTTAGTTATTTTATGGATTGATAAAATATTTACTGAAAGATAAGTAACATGAAGTATGTTATTGAGGGTAAAATTTGGGAGAAATTGAAATATTTTCTTGACCTATAACAATTGACAATTGTTATAAAATCATCAGCTTCTTTTATTTTCCTATTATTTGGGCAGGTTTCTTAGGTTTGAAAGAGATTGGCGAAGTTTATTATGGATCTTTCTCTTTCCTTTGAGAAAGTTCTTCACAATTTGAGATCATTTCAAATAATTTCTTTCTTTCAGATGATATGAGGCATGTATCCCACAGAGCCCTTTAATCTAATTTTTGACGTTCATAATGGTCTACTCCTTAAAAGATTAGTAAAAGATATTAACCATTATGAAAAGAAGGAAGATGTAGATAAGAAAAGAGAACTAAAAAAATAAAATAAATTTTGGAAGGTGAAAACCCTATCCTTACTCAGTTATCGTGTTAGAAAGTAAAAATATAAAAAACTACTTTGAATTTTTTTTATGTATATGTTTTCTAGGTATATTTAGACCATTCCAAAGGTGTTATATATCTAGAAATAGATCAATGTTAATTATACAAAATAAAATAAAATAGAATAACCCTAAAAAGGAGGGCGACAACGATTATATGCAGGAGAGGAGCATATATAAAAAAAAAAATTATGCAGGAGAGGAGCATATGGATTGCAATTCAAGGGCTATGAGGGAGAAGATCTAATGGCTAAGTCCCTCAATTCATGTGTTTTAGGATTCATGTTATGATTGACAGCATAGTGACATGTATTCCGACCCTAGGGTAGAAATAGTTGCTAGCGGGCCATGGACGTTGAAGGAGGCAGAGGAGTGAATCCCATGGAGGTGGGAGCCCACGATCTTTAACTCATATATCTTAATTTCATTTCACTTACCTGTGTTTGTTATATTGAATATTGCACATTAATCTAAATTGGTTCTGAAGTCATACATAGTCAAAGTGATAGAATCGTATACTATGTGTTACTTTAGCTGAACTACATCTTTCTATTTATATTGGCGAGCGTTATCTTAAGAAATTTCATAGTCTTTGCAGATCATGGCCATGGTTCAAAGAGGAGAGAAACCTCCAAACATCAAGGTTTGTAATCCTTAATAAACGTTTCATTTAAATTCTTCTTAGCTTTAATGCTTAATATAATTGAATTCAAAACCAAACATTATTTGTTAATACCCAGGAGATCAATGATACGCCCCCAAATCCTAATCAGCCACCATCAAAACCACTTATAGCTCCAAGGACAAAGGTCTGGGTTCGTGAATGGGAATATTTTATTTTTCTTTTTTCTGATATTCCACAAGCTGATTAAATTAAATTTCAACAGCCATGGGAGATCACACAACAAATTCCGGTTTCTCAACCACAGGAGAATGGACAATCTCAAGATATTTCATCAGAGCCTTGGTGGAGGAAGAAATCTGTTAAGATCACAGAATTAGAACCTGAAGGTGAGGAGCCATTAAGACAGTTGACAACAAATGATTGGCCGTCGAGCCAACGAACATGGGTTCCACCACAGCCACCTTCTGTTGCCATACCAGAATCTGCGGCCGCCATTCGACACCCGAAACCTTCGCTGCCTATTCAAGATCTGAGTTCTGGTGATGAGAAAATGAGTAAAAGCTCCATAAATAGCAATGCTGTTTCTCAACAGAGTGAGATAGAAGAAGTCCCAGAGAGAGATGATGGTGTATGATTTGAAGGCCTTTGGTAAGTTTCAGGTACTCATCTATGTCTCTTAGTTTTAAGTATTTACTAAGTTCAATTGCTTCTGCATTCGATGTATATTTGCCTGCAGTTAAGCATGCAGAACAGAGCATTTGAAAACATGAAAACTGACATGAGCACATGAGAAAGGTGATGATCAACCTGTGTAATATATAATTATTTGAATAATCTTGAGATTATCTTATATCTTTTATGCTTTTTTTGTATAACTGGCCCCTATATTTTTTTACATAAAACTTTCAGCCACTTGAAAAGCCCCTTAATTGGAGAAATGATTCTGTGCAGACACCAAACCGTTCGAAGGTGAATCAGAAAGCGCAAACAGATGATGTGGCGTGTTTTGATTCGCCTCCGAACGGCGTCCGTATCCGCACAGAATAATTAAGAGTCTGTTCTATACCAATAATTTATTATTTATATTTTGGCTTGAATTTTGCAACAATTTTTTGTTTTATCATTCCTGTTATCATGTGATGAATCACTATTTTGATACTTTGCTTGAAATAATGAGATATAAATGTACCTTTAGAAAGTGTCTTGTATTTATTGTCCATTACAGCATCTATCATCTGCCTGCCAGATTAGCTATTGCTAACTTGATAATGGCCACTACCAATTTAAAAAGTTATCCCTTTGTATTTCAGGGAAGAAGTCCACCACACTTTGTCAGCTTAGTTGTTAGTTATTTAATTAGTATGGAAAAAAAAAAATTTAAGTTTTTGTTTGGGATGGCTTTTTTGCTGTTGCTTAAAACAACTTTCTAATACAAAAAATTTAATTTTTGTATTAGAAGGTTGCTTTAAGAAGCAATAAAAAAGCCGTCTCAAATGAAGCCTAAAACAAAAATATTTTGGGTATTTAAAATTTTTATGGGTAATAATTTCTTAGCTGTTATTATAATTATGTATTTAGGATTTATTAGGGATGGCTGCAATGTTTTATAAAATTGATTGTGAAGTTATTGGTAGGAGCAACTTAACTATTTTAGTTGTAAAAATTAATTTTCTATCACAGAATTTTTTCAAAAGCAATGAGAAAGCGGCATTTTGAAAAATAAAATAGCGAGAAAGTTGTTCCAAATAATTTTTTAGGCTTTGTTTGGGAGGGCTTTTTAAAATTTTTGTACTAGAAAACTATTTTAAGAGTAAGAAAATCGTCTTAAATGAAGCTTTAGATATTATTTGGGACAGTTTTTTACTGTTTTATAAAACAGTTTTTTAATATGAAATTTTTTTTATTTTGAAAAATTTTTATTAAATTATTGCTTCATAAAGTAGAAAAAAAGTTATTCCAAACGTTAGTTGTAAAATAGTTTTTTAGTTTTTTGAAGCAGCAAAAAATTAGTCAACATGGTAACAGTTCAAGAAGGCATAAAAAAATGCCGCATGGCAGAGAGCTATGGCAATTTATACCATTTAAGCTTCTTAGAAATTGATGTGCTTTTAAATTATTAAAGGGTTGGCGAGTTGGAAACCCATCAGAGATGGTGGAGAACAACAGGATTATTTTAATTTATAATAAAAAAATGTCTCGAAATTTGACGATGACTGATTTTTTAATTGTTAAATTTATTTTTATATGAATATAATATAAAATAAATATATTTAAAATTTATATTATATATTCTAAAATAAATTTAATAATTAAGAAATTATCTTTGATAAAATTTAAAAACTATTTTGACAGAAAATATTTACTGAGCAAAAATCAGCGTTAATATGTGAGTTAGTAAATTATGATTTTTATAATTAATGATGATGATTAAAACTATTGATGAAATTTTCATTGATATTTTGATTTAGTCTTTTATTACTAAATTTGGATTTTATCTCAATATCTTTGAAAGAAGAAATAAATTAATTAATCATATTGCTTTCTTCTATTAGAGAGGTAAAAATTAGGGTAAGATATTTAATATAATTTATATAATAACTTGTTTAAAAATTATTTAATTTATTTTGAGATTAGTGATGTATATGAAAATTTTATATTAAATTAATTTTAAAACAATTTTAATAGTTTCTAAATAAATATGATATAGTTTTTTTTTATCAATGTAAGCATCCTCTATGTTCCTTCTTCAAATTTGTATAATTTGAGAAGGTGCTATTATTGTTGAATTTTTCTAATCCATTTTAATTCCCTTAAGGAATTAATTGGATTGATAATCTATTTGCAATACTATATTATATCTTTTTAAATTTATTTATGATGTTTGAAAATGATTAAATTATTATTTTTGGAGGAATTACATACATAAAAATTAAAACTTTCATATTTATAAGATTAACATTCTTCTTTCTTTTTTTTTTTTTAACTATTCAACTGAGTGTATTTGCACTTTAAATGATCAAATCATTTAAATTTGGTAGAAGAGAAAGAAACGATTGTGATTTTATTATGAGCTTTAATATTTGAATGATAATTTTAAAATAGATTAAAAATATATTAGTTTTATCAATAATAAAGTCTCAGGTGTCTGCATAGAATTATTCAATTTTTTTAATTTTTTCTTCGACTATTTTTATTTTTGACAGACTTAAGAATATATATACACATAAGATTTATATAATTTAATGCGGTTGTTTGGCATTTTCTGATATATTTTGATTTTAAATGCCTACGAAAGAGGTGCTTTTTAGCATATTTTAAATGCATATCAGTGAGCAACTCATTTTGCACAGATCAGATACTAATAACAGTCAATGGCCACAAAATTAACATTGCAAAAATTGAAAATATTAGCAAAATTATAAAATTTATTTTGTCTTTTGATGCAAGAACACATTTTGCTGTCAAGGATTTCCTTTTCGTCTTCCTTTTCGTCTGATCTATACGCTCTTCTTCCTTTTTCATTAGCCTCCCAAACTTTCTAAAATTATAAAAGGCCTCCATTTTTATAATTGCTCTTGGTAAGCCTCCTTCTCTCTGCCTCAGTTTCGCGGGCTTGGGTATGGCGTTGAAGCTGCCATTGCCGGCGGAAATTGGAGGTCTCTCCTTCTTGGAATCCGGCAAAGGGGCTTTTACAAAACTCAAAGGTAGGATTTTTAGTTCTAATTTTCTTGAGTGGAATTTTGTTATTCGAGTTTGTGTTTCTTTCTCTTCTTGCAAGCTTTTTCTGTTAGAAAAACCCTCCATTTATCATTCTTTGTCTCTCTAATTTACTTGGTCGGAGTTGGAGATATCGCTCTGAAGTTTCCACCGCCGGTGAAAAGCGGAGGGCTTTCCTGCTTGGAGTCCGGCTGCGATGGAACCTTTGCTCACCTCAAGTGTGGGATTTTTAGGGCATTCTTCACCTCTGATTTGGCTGAGGGGAACCTTGATTCGGTTTCAGATAAAATTGCTTCGTTTTTGTTTTTGTTTCAGAGAGCAAGGTGTTTAGTGCATCAAACACGAATGACTTTTTCTGCTTTTCAGAAGCTAGAAAATCCTCCATTTACCACTCTATTTCTCTCTCTCTATAAGCTTTCTCTCTCTGCCATACTTGATCTGCCAGTGCCGGCGGAACTTGTAAGGCTTACTCCTTGGATTGTGGCAGAGGGGCTTTCAACAACTCAAAGGTAGCTTTTTTAGGGCATTTTGCACTTTTGATTTTGCTGACTTTGACCTTTTGATTAAAGACTTGTTTCAGATAAAGTTGTTCCCAACCCTTTCTCTTTCTGTGTGCTATCCTTTTGGTTTCAAAAATCACTTTGTTCGTTGGGATTTAACAAAATTTAATAGTTGTCATGCTAAATAGTTTTCAAGTTTCAATCCTCTCAAGATTTATTAAATATGGATTGACAAGATTTACTAAATCCTAGTTGAATTTAAATTTTTGAGAATTCATTTCATCTTCTTTATGTACCTTCAATCAAAACAAAGCCTAAAAGAGTCTTAAAATTTATTAAATATGAATGATTTTTATGCTTTTATTGAGATAGGATTTCCCTTAAAGAGGAGGGAGAAGGCAGTAGGATGGTCAAATAGGGCACGCTGCTCAATTCAGCAAGGGCCTCCACCAGCTTGGCCTGGTCGCGCTGTTGTTGAAGAAAGCCGAAGGTCATGGGAAGGTCCTAAGCCTATAGCCATTGTCGGGTCAACTGGATCAATTGGAACACAGGTATGAAGAAATGATAAGCTGTTCTTTAATAGGGATTACTATGTGTGCTAAGCTCATGTAGAATGCATTATTGTGTATTCCTTTATACAGAATTTGTATTATAATTATTTTTTATGGAATAATACATGATAATATGCAGTAAATCGCACACAGGTTTAAGAGCCATTATTTTGTGAATATTGTTTTGTTGTGCTTGGAGCTCTCCTAAAATGCTTCGAAGTTAGGCTTTATGTTTGATGTATTACAATACTTCATTTGTTTTGATGAAGGTAAATGATTATGCTTCATAATAAGGTGAGAGATTTTGAACTTGATAGTTGGAGTTAGACTTATCTCAGTGTTATGATTAATTTCTTTCTATCTTATGTTTCCTGATTTGTTTTGATTAATGAAATAACTAGTCTCTCTCTCTCTCTCTCTCTCTCTCTCTCTTCCTCCCCTCCCCTCCCCTGCCCTCCCTCTTCAACTTATTTTATCCCATCTCATTTCTATAAATTTGTGTGTTGATTTTCTCTTCAGTGAGTGTTTTTTCCCCCTATTCTCCAGACATTAGACATAGTAGCTGAGAATCCAGATAAGTTCAGAGTAGTGGCTCTCGCAGCAGGATCAAATGTGACTCTTTTGGCTGATCAGGTACTTGTGTTACTCTCTAGAGCTTAATCTACAAGGTTTAGTTTCTATTTTAAGACTTTTTTTTTCTCTTGGACATCTCTGAGCAGGTGAAAACATTCAAGCCTCAGCTTGTTGCTGTTAGGAATGAATCATTGTTTAGCGAGTTGAAAGAAGCTCTAGCTGATGCTGAGCACCAACCTGAAATAATTCCTGGGGAGGAAGGTGTCATAGAGGTCTGTCTCTTTCTTTTTGCCTATCATTATCTCGTAAATGAAAATTTCACATCAGTGTCTACTAGTTTAGTTGGTAAATATTTTGTTAAGTCATTGCTAAGGTTCTGAGATTGAATATTGTCTACATCATATTTGTGCTTCAACACTCAACCTTCCATAAAAAAAAATTTAATTTCATTAAAAAATACATCTTAGATTTGTTATTCGTCAGGTTGCACGCCATCGAGATGCAGTCACAGTAGTCACTGGAATAGTAGGTTGTGCTGGCTTGAAGGTAACTGGTTTTGTTGTTTTTCTACTTGTTATGTATTTATTATTCTTCATAAGTTCTAATTTCTAAAGCATGTTTATCATTTTGGGCATAGTTGACTCCAATGCATGAGATGCAAATATCTTTTCACTATTAGTTATTTATGCACTCTTTAAGCATTTGGACTGTATAATTTTTCAGATTAATATTTTTCAAAAACCAAGGCTAAAGTGTTCTAAATTAGTCGAGTTGATCCCAACCTCTCTTGACTTGAGCTTGACCGTGACTCAATTAATCTAGCTCGAACAAGCTTAATTCAATGAGTTATATCAAGCTCACAAGCCGGCTCTTCTTCTTATGAAAAAGGAAGATGAAGGTGAATATGACAAGTTGCAATAGTGGAATCATATAAAGAGAGAAATTTAGGAGAGTTTGAGAAATATGGAAACAAGGACTTTTATGTTTTTCATAACTTCATATATAGACCTTTAAATTTGAATTTATAGATATATTTAACATTTATATTTTATAAATGCGTTGGCTCATAAGCCATGGCTCATCAAGTCATGCTCGGGAGCCATTTATTGAGTTGAGCGCAAACCAACTGGAAAACATATTGCATTAGGAGATTCTCATGAAAAAAAAAATCATTAATGCTAGACAAAAACAATAAGGCATCTTATAAAACTATAAGACATGTATATAAAACAAACAAGACATTTTTTGGTACTATAACTCTTATCTAAAAGGCTTGTTGTTATACCCTATCAAACAATCACTATCATCATAACAAAATACAAAAGGAATGTTATGCCATTGCAGTGTAGTAATATCATCATCTTTATGAGTGAAATCCCATACTATTGCTTATTTTTAAAATGAATGATTAGCCTACGGTCGCTGCAATAGAGGCGGGAAAAGACATAGCTCTCGCGAACAAGGAGACCCTCATTGCCGGAGGACCTTTCGTTCTTCCCCTTGCACATAAACACAAAGTGAAAATACTCCCTGCTGATTCTGAACATTCTGCCATATTTCAGGTAAGGATGATATTACTGTTTCATGGACTAATTTCAATCATCATGCGGTAGATGTCATTTGCAAACTTGTTTCCTTCAGGTTTTATTAATGATGGTTAAAGGTGTGTGTTTTTGCTGTGTTTAGTGTATCCAGGGCTTGCCGGAAGGTGCGCTTCGACGCATAATTTTGACTGCGTCTGGTGGGGCATTCAGGTATGACACGATTAAACTTAATCTCAAAATTGTTTTGTTGGAAAATAAATAAATAAGGAGAGAGAGAGAGAGAGAGAGAGAGAGAGAGAGAGAGAGAGAGAGAGAGAGAGAGCTCTTTAACTTGGAGGAAAACTTCTGTCTCAATGTGGTTGCAGCAATTTTTGTATTTTGTTTAATTTTTCAAAAGAAATTCTTGATTTCATTTGGATGTGGTTGCATGCATTTGGTGTTTATGTTAGAGATTGGCCTGTTGAAAAGCTCAGAGAGGTTAAAGTTGCTGATGCTTTGAAGCATCCAAACTGGAATATGGGAAAGAAGATTACTGTAGATTCTGCTACTCTTTTCAATAAGGTACTAAGTTTCATCCAAACCACCCTTCAATATAAACTAAGACTTCGTTTGGGACGGCTTTCTTACTGCTTAAAGCAACTTTCTAGTACAAAATTTTAAATTTTTTAATTAAGCTGCTTTAAGAAGCAGTAAGAAAGCCGTTCCAAATGAAGCCTAAATTTAACACCACATATAACACTAAATAAAGATAAATAAATAATTAAAAGAAATATTTTCATAAAGCCAAATTTAAATAGTTGGAATCATAGCAATATAAATTGATGTCACTAGCCTTGTTGTGGCTATTTGGCATTTTCTTTTTGTTCCATTTGTTCTGATATTAGAATTTATTCATTCATTCATTCATTCTGCTTTCCTAAACAGGGTCTGGAAGTTATTGAAGCACACTATCTTTATGGGGCTGAATATGATTCAATTGAGATATTAATCCACCCTCAATCGATCATACACTCAATGGTTGAGACACAGGTTTGTTTTTTATTTCTCTACATGTCTGAATTTTGTAAATTATTAGTATTTTACAATACAAAAAAATGAATTTGAATTCAAATATATATATATTTTTAACATATTTTCAGGATTCTTCAGTTCTGGCTCAGTTAGGGTGGCCTGATATGCGCCTACCGATCCTTTATACAATGTCTTGGCCAGATAGAATCTATTGCTCAGAGGTTACATGGCCTCGACTCGATCTTTGCAAGTAAGCATCTCATTCTTTCAAGTTGAAGAAAACATTTCACTTACCAACATACTATGGTGGAGTATTAGTAGATTAGGATGATACACCAATGTGATAATGCAGGCTTGGATCTTTAACATTTAAAGCACCGGATAATGTGAAATATCCATCAATGGATCTTGCTTATGCCGCCGGCCGAGCTGGAGGAACAATGACTGGTGTTCTCAGTGCTGCTAATGAGAAGGCTGTAGAGATGTTTATTGATGAGAAGTATGTATGGTCTTCATCTCATCAAAGTATTAATTTTCTCATATAACATTATATACTTCTAATTTACACTGATGAGACTTTGGATTCTGACATTTCAGGATCAGTTATCTTGAAATTTTCAAGGTGGTCGAACTCACATGCGACGCACATCGCAACGAGTTGATCCAACGCCCTTCGCTTGAGGAGATTATTCATTATGATTTGTGGGCTAGGGATTATGCTGCTAGCTTAAAATTGTCATCTGGATTGAGTCCAGTTCCTGCTTAAGCCTAAAAAAAAAACAGAAAATCTGCTGCTCAGCAAATGAGAGTTGAATAGATGTTGCAGCAGTTCTATTACATGCTTAAGCATTCATCATTTGTTGTTATTATGAAAGAAACTATTATTGATTAGCTTGTTCCAATGAGGCATGTTAAATTGGTTTTGAAATCTGAAAGCTAGTCAAGTAATAAATGTGAAGAAATGCGTTTGGGAAACGAACCTGCTCGTTTGAGCTCTATTAGTTAGGGAATGGAGCCAAAAAAGTGAAAAGTTTGGAAGCGGGATTTGATGAAATTAGGGTTTGTTAGAAACGGGAATTTGAGAGGGAAAAACTTTACTTTATTATATAATATACTCCCTATTTATAGATCTATACAAGAGGACTAATGAAGAAACGAATAACTACAGAATAATTAATAATTGCTGAAATAAAATTCTTCCTAAATCAGATGTCTAACTATGGAAGGTACTCAATGTATTTCTAGAAGGTTTCTCGTGGATCTTTAGTCATAGTCGTTGGATCTATGAGGGAACTAAGGGTTGAGATTTAACACTCCCTCTCAAGCTAAAGAATACAGATTTATCATTCCCAGCTTGACAATCATTCTGACAAAGATAGAGTTGTTCGATCTCTTGGTGAGAAAATCTGCAAGTTAATCTTTAGATGACACATGGTTGATACATATGAGACCACTGTCTAACTTTTCTTTAATAATGTGTCTGTCTATTTCTATGTGCTTGGTCTTATCATGCTGGACTGGATTGTGGGCTATGTTGATTGCTGATTTGTTATCACAATGTAGCTTTACGGGATCTTCTCACTTGATCTTTAGGTCTTCTAAAATCATTTTGATCTAAAGTAACTCACATATTCTTAAGGCCATAGCTCTATATTCTGCCTCTGCACTTGATCTTGCCATCACATTTTGTTTCTTGCTTCCCCATGAAATTAGGCTTCCTCCAAGAAATGTGCAATATCCAGAGGTAGATCTTCTGTCTACTGGTGATCCTGCATAATCAGCATTAGTGTATGCTTCTAGAGTCATTCCTTGATATCTTCTAAAGAGAATCTCTTTCCCTGGGTTTCCCGTAGAGTAGTGTAGTATTCTGCCTACTGCTTACATGTGTGTTTGTTTTGAATTTTGTATAAATTGACTTACCATACTTACAACAAATGTTATATCTGGTATGGTATGGGAAAGGTAGATCAATTTTTCCACTAATCTCTGGTAAGAACCTTTGTCTACATCTCGATCTTCTTTAGCTTCCCCCAATTTGAGATTTGGTTCTACTGGTGTTAGTGATGGCTTGCATGCTAGTTTTCATGTCTCTTTTAAAAGATCTTTAATGTATTTTTGTTGTGAGATGAAGATTCTCTTATTGGAGTGAGTTACTTCAATTTCAAGGAAGTATTTTAGCCTATCAAATTCTTTGATATCAAATTCCTTGGTAAAATTTTTTCTTAGACTCACTTTCTCTTTTTCATTATTCACAGTTAAGATAATAGTATGGTAACTTCCCCTGAGTCTGAGTGCTTAAAGAATAGTGTATGATCTCCTTAACTTTGTTTATACCCATTAAGAAGCATGAATTTTGAGAATCTTCCGAACCAAGCCTTGGTGATTGTTTGAGCCCATATAGAGCCTTTTTTAATCTACAAACTTTGTTACCTCCAAGTCTTTTCTTAAACCCTGGTGGTATTTCCATAAATTTTCTTCTTCCAGATCTCCATACAGGAATGCATTTTTCACATCCAATTGTTCCAGATGCCAGTTGTACTTGGTTGCTAGTGAGACTAGTATTCTAACAATGTCATCTTGGTTACAAGCGCAAAGGTTTCTTGGTAGTCAATGCCATATGTTTGAGTGTACCTTTTTGCCACTAGTCTTGCCTTAGTATCTTTCTAGTGTGACATCAGCTTTGTATTTTATTGAGAACACCCATTTGTAGCAGATCGATTTTTCCCTATCGATAGATTGATGATCTCCCATGTATTATTCTTTTTTAGGGCCTGCATTTCATCTTTCATGACATTTTTCTAATTTTCATCAGATAACACCTTAGAAATATCTTTAGGTATATGGATATCTTCTAGTGTAACCAACAAATTTTTGTGTGAGGATGAGAAGTAGTTGAAGGATATAAAGTTGGTTATAAGATATAAGGGAGGTGGTAAGCTTATCTTACTTCCAGGAGATGGTTCAGATTCTTAAATCTGCTTTGGAGCACAATTTGAGCTTATACGCCTGGACTATACATGACAGCTTTGTCTTTTGTTTCCCTATCCTGGGTTTCAGATGGATTGGTTTGAGGTGGTGGAGGAAGGTCAAGAGGTGATAGTTCATTTTTCTCATCTTCCTCAAGTTCAGTCTCCCCCTGAAGATGAGGTTTGGAAAATATAAATTTGTTCATCAAAGGTAACATCAATAGAGATAAAGGTTTTTCTTGTGAGTGGATGATAATACTTATAACCTTTTTGGCTAGCTAAATAGCCAACAAAAATGTATTTGACTGCTCTTGAATATAGTTTTCCTCTATCTTGACTGTGAATGTGAACATATGCAGTGCACCTAAAGATTCTGGGTATAAGGTTATAATGGTTCGAAACTAGGTATAAAATGAGGACAAAATCTCCATTGGAGTTTTGAGTCCTAGGGTTGTTGAAGATAATCAGTTTATGAGATAAGTTGCAGCTAGGAGAGCTTCCCCACAATAGGATTTGGGTGTATTGTAGTGGAATAGGAAAGCTCGAGTGGAGGCTAGAAGGTGATCATTTTTTCTCTATGCAACCCCATTTTGTTATGGGGTGTGAACGCAGGATGACTCATGGATGATCCCTTCACTTTAGAAATAGGAGGAAAGGGTTTTGGTTGAAATAGTCTTTAGCATTATCGGAGTAAAATCTCCTTATTTTTACCCCGAATTGATTTTGGATCATAGTGTGAAAAATGGGAAGAATGGTGCTAACATTAGATTTATTTTTTAGGAGATAGATCCAAGAGACTCTAGTGCAATCATCAACGAATGATATAAACCAGCGTGCCCCAGAGATATTGGGGATTTTTTAAGGTCCCCATATATCACTATGAATAAGATGGAAATGAGTATCACATCTCTCATTTTTATTTGGGAAAGAAGTTCTTTTATGTTTAGCTAACTCACAAGTTTCACAATTAAAATACTTATTTTCTAATTTCTGAAAAAGTTATGGATACATATGTCTTAGGACATCAAAAGATAGGTGTCCTAACCTATAATGATGAAGACAAATAATGGATTTCTTATCAACTAGGGGTAATATAGAGCAGCTATTTTTAGATTGGTTCAGTTCTTCCAAGTAGTACAGTCCGGCTTTCTTCTTAGTAAGTCCAATCTTCTTCCCCAATCTCTAGTCCTGAAATAAGCAATAAACAGGGTTAAATAAAGCTTGACAATTGTGGTCACTGATAAGTTTTTGTATGATATTAGGTTTGTGGATAATTGAGATACATTGGGCATATTTTTTAGGTTGAGTGAGGGAGATAATGTTATGTCTCTTTAGCCTGCTACTGTGGTAAGAGAATCATTAGCAGTGATGATTTTTTTGTTGATTGGGCAAGGAGTATAGCTGATGAAGTGGGTAGGTGAGTGGGTCATGTGATCTATGGCTCCTGAGTCAATGATCCATGCTTCCTTTAAATGATTTCTAATTAAAATAGGAAACTTACCTGAGAGTGCAAGTGAGGAAGATGCATTTCATTTTTCAAGAGATATTAGGAGTCATTTCAATTTATCAATATCTTCTTTATTGAGTTCATCGAGGTTGGACTGTGCTTCTAAGTTGGGTTGACTTGTTGTATTGTTGGCGTGCAATGTGCTCCTTGTTTCACTTCTTTGATTCCACTCCTTACTGAGGGGGGGGGGGGGGGGGGGGCGCAGTTCATGTAATTTCCAACATGTTTTATTTGTGTGTCTTGACTTCTTACAATAACTGTACCAAAGTGAGTATTTGTCTTTGAATTTTGAGGAGTCTTTACCTTTCTCCTTCCATGGCGATTCTTTATTCATCACCATTGTTGAACTTTTAACAACCTTTAGTTCTAACATTACTCATCGTCGGCTTTCTTCAACGCGGATGAGAGCAATGATTTCATTAAGTGATGACGTCTCCTCTTTGCCAAGGATCTGGACTCTGACCTGATAAAATTCTGCATTTAGTCCTTGAAGAAATTCATAAACTCTATCTTTTTCAATAAAGTTCTTTAGGATCGCAGTATCTTCTGGACATTTGGTTTATATACATTTATAGTGATCAAGTTCTTGCCATAAATTTTGTAGAAGGGTGGCATACTCCGTCACGATCTTGCTTCCTTGCTTTGTGCTTCCAACTTTAACTTTAATTTCAAAGATTTGAGTCGCAACCCAAGCTTTGGAGAAGGTTTGTCTGGCAGCATCCCATATGTCCTCGGCAGTGGAAAGGAACATGAATGTATCACTAATTTCTGGAGTCATGGAATTTCACAACCATGACATAATCATGGAGTTTGCTTCATCCCATGCCCAAAAATTAGGATCTCGTTCTCTTGGTCATCCTCCGAGAAGATGGTGTATTTTTCCTTTCCCCTTTAAATAGGTCTTCACAAATTGAGACCGCTTTAGGTAGTTCTTCCCATTGAGACGATAGGAAGGTTGCATGCTTTGGAGGTCACCTAGTCCTTAGTGCACCATAGGATCCTCAAATTGGTCAGCATTTGGAGAAGAATTAATTTCCGACATTTTTGGGCAAAATGATAGTAATGAAGACTATCTGTTTGATTCTGGACAGCAATGAAGGCTTAAAAAAAAATTTTTTTGATCGACAATAAAGGTTAGAAAAAAAATTCTCCTTTTTTTTTTTTTAAATTCAGACTCACAATTAAGTGAGATTTCTTAACACTCACAACTTAAAAGATCGTAATCAGACCGAGCCGGTCTTTTAAGTTGCAGCGTAATCGAACAGAGTACGCATGGGTTTGTGAGTTCCTCTGTTCGCAGATAGCGCGAGTCGTCTAGGGTTTCTTCCTTCCCTACACGCTACGTTGACAATAATCGACGCTCTCGGTGGAGCCCGATTTTCGAGATTCTGCCTTGTCGAGCTCGCAACCTTGCTCCCATTTCGCAGAGGTTTTCACGGATGGCTGGATGTTGAACACCGCCTGGTTCTGACTCCGCCTGGTGTCGATTCCGCCTGGATGTTCGACGCCGCCTGGTGCCGATTCCGGAGTTTGGCTTTTCATCCTGCTAGTAGTTTTGCTCGGCTACGATCTTTCGTGTCTCTGATACCATGTTAGAAACAGGAATTTGAGAGGAAAAAGCTTAACTTTATTATACAATATACTTCCTATTTATAGATCTATACAAGAGGTCTAATAAAAAAACAAATAACTACAAAATAAATAATAATTGTTGAAATAAAATCCTTCCTAAATCAGATGTTTAGCTATGAAAGATACTCAATGTGTTTCTTAAATGCTTCCCATGGATCTTTATTCGCAGTTGTTGGATTACAAGGACACTAAGGGCTTAGATTTAACAGGATTCATATGAAGTTTATATGAAGATTTTAAAGATCTTAATAAAATGTGGAATTTGGGTTAGTAAATTGAGGGGTCAAAAAAGTCTTCCAGTTAAAAGATTCTTGTTTCCTTCAATAATATGCAATTATAACTGGAGCACAAATAATTATATAATGAATTTTAAGTTTTCAATCTGGGAAGCATTAAATCTGCAAATTCTAACGGTACATTACAGAATCAAGAAATTTTAGGTCAGAATATGTTGATCCAATTTTCATATATGACTAAGAATTTTAAGTCATAAAATTTGCTTTGAAATAAATACAACATACGACAACTTAACTCTTGCATTACATATATTTCAAAATAAATTTAATGACTAAGGCTTCATTTGAGATAATTTTTTTATTGCTTTATAAAATAATTTTCTAGTATAAAAAATTTTTAGTTAAAAAAAAAAACAAATTTTGTACTAAAAAATTATTTTAAAAAATAGTAAAAAAAAATATCTCAAATAAAATCTAAAATTCATTATGACCAAATTTAGGTAGCAACATCTTAACCCAAAATTTTTAACCGTTAAGAAATTAAGCACCGGTTGTAGCAGACTTTTAATTCAATGAAATCTTATAAAAAGCAATTTATCAATATATAGAACTGAACTGTGGAAGAGAATTGCTGCAAAGCATAAAATGGTCCTCAGAACGTTCAAATTAACATCAAATAGCAGAAAGCAAAGATAACAGATTAGTCAATACAGTGCTTGTGTTTGAAAGGACTGAAAAGGCTTAAGCTGGATAACAATCAACAGAAGCAGCAGTATCACATCTAACTCTTTTTAAGTTCTAATGACCATATTTCTGGAACTCCCATTCACTATTGTCTGCATAATAATACAAAAAACAAAACAAAAAAGTTAAAAATACAATTGTTGAGAAGAGGGGGAGAATAATGAATTTAGTTGAGAACAGTCGTGATGTGAAAAATTAAAGATAATAATGGAGGCGACGCTTACCGAGTGGGCAGACTTGACGAGTTTTAAGCCACCTGCTGATGCAATGAAAATGGAAAGCGTGATTGCAAACACCTGTTCTCAAAAGAATTGTGAGCTCTTTAGGTCAGTCCAATTAAAACTGGCAGAAAAAACATAAAAAAAAGCAAATGTGGATTCAAAGCCTGTTCCACAGGGTTGTCTGATTGGGTGATTCAGTGCGCCACTCAAACCCTTTTTCTTTTGTTAACTACTGATCAAAACATTTGCAAAATAAGAAGAAGAAGAAGAAGAATTGCAGATGAAAAAAATTACAAACAGATGTCAGTCTTAGAGGACAATGGAGGCTGGGCATATCACATACAAAAGGGTGGGAGGATCAATTGGCCTCTTTGCATATAAAAATAATAGACTAATATAAATATAAAAAAGAAAATATTAGAATATTATTTTTATTAATAGTAATAATACAAAAATATCATAAAGTTATCAACTTGAGCTAGTCTAAACTCAGGATCAAAGAATTTGATTCCAACTTGAGCCAAGTTTAAGTGAGTTGAAAATCTAATTGAGTTTGAGTTGACTTTCATTCTGATTCTATTCAAGTTTATTAGTTTAACAAAATAAAATTTTAAATTAATAAACATGATTAATTTCTATGCATGTAAAATTTATTTATAAAATTATATAATGTAGTATAATAAATATACAATCATGCATGTGTTCATATATACTATTTATTTGCTATATAGTCATAAATATAAGCATAATATGTATGAGTGTGTACGTTTATATATATAAAAGAAAAAAGCTAGGTTGCTCCGCTCAAAGCCCTAAAATGGTCTTCATGTGGTGGCACTAAGAAGAGATAAAAAAGAGGAAAGTGAGAGTGCTTAACAATCCCATGTGACAATACATAGTATCCAATCCTTCAACGTCAACTCAATGTGCCAACACATCAAGATTTCTTTTGCGCTTGGGTGATGTGGTGCAACACCACTCTCTCTAATACACACAATCTATTTCAAGTTGAATCAAACTAATTTCTAGAAAGACAATATTGAGTCAAGGCAAATCGATTTTAATTTCCATTCAATTAAACTTTGAGTGATTCTCACGTAAATTTTAAGTTTCAGACATAATTATTAGTCCTCGGATACCAATGAACCAAAATAACGCATGACATTATTAACAAATAAGTGATGGTTACCTTTTAAAGGACATTTAATTAGTCGGTTCAAAACTGAAGAGAAAAAATTGATGACAAACAAATACAATAAGCCACTCACCTTGCAGAATGCCAACCCTTCTATTGAATCTAAACTAGACATTGTAACGGGGTAAAGAAACAGATGATGGACTCACATAACTAGTAAGGATGAAAATAGGCCAAGTTTGGTTAATCATATACCCATTTTAACCATTGCTTTCCTTTACCCATGGCAGTCTCATGTCCAATTGGGTAAAGCTTATTAAGGGCTATTTAAGGTGACAGCCAGGTACAAGTTAGGAGTGAGTTTCCGAATGAGGGAATACTCAACAAAACGGAGTATAGTAGTGGATAGAGAGATAAAATTGAGGTAATCCAAATAACATTAATAGCAAAATTGAGATAAATTAACTAAAAAAAACTGTTATCTACATTATCTCATATTGATGGCTTACAGAGCTTAAAAGAAGTCTAAATAGATATTAGTCATTCCCATGCCAGTCTCATGCCCAATTGGGTAGAGCTTTGGTAAGGGGTGTTTAAGGTGGCAGCCAGGTATACGCTAGGAGCGGGTTTCAAAAATACTGGAATTTGCATTATCAGCTACGAGATGACTGAAAACATAACAAAATGGAATAGATAGGAGTAGTGGATAGAGATATAACATTGAGGTGATCCAAATAACATTAATAGCAAATTTGAGATAATCTAAATGAAAAAAGAATTAATTGTTTTAATCAATTTGAGTTAAATTCGAGCCAAACATGAGCTTATTTACACTAAAACAAACCAAACACAAACAAAGCATTCGCAAACAATTTCAAACGCTTGCCGATTTTAAACAAATACAAAGCAGTCAGCTCACTCAAGTTTGACTCATTTACACCTCTATCTACAATATATCTTCACCCATTCATTGACACCCTTTAAAATGTCCAGCAATGTCAATATTCTCCTCAAAATCATCCATTCAGAATTTAATATCTCAAAGGTCAAAATAAAAATTGGAAATCAAAATTAGAATTCATAACTACCATTACTAAAAATTCTCCAACTTATTTTCTATACTTCTAATTTAAAATTTAGTTTCAAGTTTTGAATGAAAAATGTTCATCTCAAATTACTAAAATTCCTCTACATATCCAAACAGCTTATTCTAACAACCTTATTTTATTTATAATCTTCCCGAGCAACCAAACCTAACCAAAACCCAAGAAAACTTAGTTTTAACCAATTATCTCTCCTCAAGAAATTCAACATATTGCTTATCGTTGGTACCCTGTAATCATGGTGCTCACAATTAGGGCAATCACATGCGAACAGAATGCAAAGGCCAAGGCTAGAGGTCAGTATGTGGGAGGCATGTGCAACAAGCCAAGCAGTGGGAATGGTTTGAAGTGCAGTTTGTTTAGGAGATAGATGTGCGTGAGTGATGCAAAAAGTGAATCATGAAATCAAAGCAAGTGAGTGTGTGAGTAGCGAGAACTAGGCTTAATATGAGAGAAGCACTAATGTTGAAGCAGATATGACTGAGTAAAGAAGTTGTGAAAGACTTTTGAGGGGATGTAGATGGCTATGAGATTGATTTTGGCAAAAAGAAATCAAATATTGCTCTGATATTGGAATAAACGGAGAATAAGAATAACAATATACACAACTTGAATCTGGAGAGCACTTAATTGATCAAAGAGTTTCATTCATCAATAATAGTTTATTCAATTACAAGTCATCAATCCTACTTATAGAAATAGAATTACAAGTATGAAATCAAATAGTTTAAATTCAAATATAAACTTATTTATAATCAAAATTAATTCAAACAAAATATTTAAATTCAAACACTTTAACATCCAAAGAGGATAATCAAAATTTATAAAATAGATTAAATAAAAAACATTAAAATTCAGCCAAATATGTAAATGGACTTATAAGACATGAAAACTAGTTTGGTTCAGCTCTATCATAGTTCGACTCCTTTTAGTTGGCCTATGAAAATTTGATCTTTTCCGGCGAAGCTAGCTAATTTACATTACATCAACTCTTGTACAGTAAAATAAAAATTATAATCCATAAAGCAACATTTATAAAATTATAACCAGAAATGAGAAAAAGCACAAGTAATGCCGAACAAACCCGTAAGAACTGAGATTAAATTCTACCTGCAGTAGAATTTGCTTTTAATACTTCTATTAATAAAGCTACTCACAACAGATGCAACTCTCCCTGGCCTGTTGGTAGGGAGCTTATGCTTCCAACCAAGAGGTCTTAATTTTGAAGCTTGCATATATCATACGTGCAAGTTTGAGATTTAATTCGCTCAAATTCCCAAAGAAAAAACCACTCCCAAGCTAATAAAATCATGGATCATTGTAAGCAGTAACAGAGCTAATAAAATCAGATCCATACCCCAAGCAACCGTGCACTCCTCACTCGTAGCACTTGCTTGATTCGCCTGACACTCAATGCCTGCAAATTTCCATAAAATCAAATCCATGACCTCTAAAACCCATCCAGAAAAAAGCCCCAAAAACGATACAATCACAAAAAAAAAAGGAATAAATTAAAGTTCTCACATAAATCCATGATGTGGTTCCTGCATATCGCGCAGTTATCAACAACAATATCTGCAACATAAAACCCAAACACAAATCAATTCATCGATCCATCACTGGAGGAACCAAACCAAAGAAAACCCTAATCCTAGGACGGAATATAATTTCACGAAGCTAGGGTTTGACGAAGCTTTCAGGATTGCGTACCCCACGCCCAGAGAGCAACGGCGTTCCACTTCTTGATCTCGAACCGCTTCGGTTTCTTCGACGACGAAGGGCCGGCGCCGCTCGACCCCTCGCCGACGGGCACCATGTTGATGTCCGTGTCCAAAGTCGTCATTGAAGAGAGAGAAAAAGAGATTGAAGGGTGGAGAAGTAGAAAAGAATCAGAAAGACCGAGCTTCGGTATTCTGGAAGAAACGGGTTTGCTTTTAATTTTTATCTTATTTTTCGGAAAATATAAGACAATTTATTCAAAAAAAAAAGTTTATATGAATTAATTTTGAGTTTCCTGCTCATCCAAGGGGGAAAAATTTGTAGAAAATTTTCATTATATATAAATTTCCTTTTTTTTAGATATTTACATTGCTAGTATTTTTTATTTTCAGTGTATATATGATCTTGCAATAAATCTTTTTTGGGATATTTTTTTGTTATTTTCTAAAGCAGCTTTTTAATAAAAAAAATTTTTGAACTAAAACTTTTGTACTAAAAAACTGCTTTAGAAAATAACAAAAAAATATCCTAAATAGGTGAAATTATTACGTGCGATCATCGGATGCAGTTCAGAGTGAATCAGGACGCGCCACGTCACAATTTACTATGTATCGATATTGTGTACAGCTGTGTATCACAGTGAGGTGATACATCCTGATTAATTTATGGACAGTTCGGTGACGACACTTATTAATTTCTCCCTAAACAGAACCTAAGTTGCAAGCTAAACATTCATATACATATATGCGAAATTAGTCTTCTGATGATTGATAACTTTTTTTTCTAATAAACATTACTATTATACGAACCAATTTGGCTTTAGAATCCGAGCAATTATTGGCAAATAAAATGAAATTTTTACCATCTTAACATCTTATGCTTGATAAGATTAACTGCATAATTTAGCCAAATTATGAAGATAAAACTAGTGAAACTTTGGAACTAAATTTTTTAAAAGAGAGAATAATTTAGCTATGAAGATAATACTGAGGTTAGAAAAATACTATATCAATCTTTTCAATTCCTTTCATAAAAAATATTATTAATATTCATTTTTTTAAAATAATAAATATATATTAATTGATTGAGACACTTAAATGCTGTATAAATAAATATAAAATTTGAAATGTTAGATATATAAATACATAATTTACTTATAATATATGTAAATCTCACTTAAAATAATTAATTTTATTTATTCTTCTTAAGGAAATAAAAATAATTTAAAGGTTTATCCTTCTTCACTAAAGATAAAAGCTTTAAAAAAATAAATAAATGATCTCTAGACCATTGACAAACTAATCTACACAACTTCAGCTCTGTATAGTAGATTTGAACATATTAAGGGCTCTGCATATTGCAAATAAGTACAAAAGAGATGTAACTGTTCTCAGTGAATAATGCTAATGAATTACAAGAAAGAAAAAATCATTAATAGATGGAATTTAAATAAACTCGTTGTTGTAACATTGAAATTTTCAATTGAAAATACACAAATTTCGTAAGGGTTCTTGTGGAAAAATCAAGAACCATTGATGACTAACATTGCCTATTCAATGAGCTCAGATACAGGTTAAGGCTTCGTTTGGGATGGCTTTTTTACTGCTTCTTAAAGCAATTTTTTAGTACAAAAATTTTAATTTTGTAATAAAAAGCCACTTTAAGAAGCAGTAAAAAGCCGTCCCAAACAAAGCCTAAGAATAAATAATCTTTAGTGCAGGTAGAAATAATAACAAGCAGAGAGAGGAAAAAAAATGGTTTACTGAGGGACTGAATGTGTTATCGACTAATCTATTTCAAAAGTTAGATAAACGCCTTAGCAGAAAAAACCCAACGCCTCCTGCTAGCAAGAGAAATATTGGATTTCCAAGAGCATCAGTATCAGTCAATCTGCCGCGATTATTAAGCTTAGCCAACTTCTCATGAAACAAATTGGAGAGATTGTCGAGCTGATGCATCATTTGACGCTGAGAACGAGAGATCGCGGCGATCTGTGTGTATTAAATAAGAATCATGAGGTTATAATCAAATCAAAGCATTCTGGAAAGAAATGAAATGGCAGGAAAAGAAGCAGAATGTGCAAAGCAATCAGATGAGTGGAACACACATCAAGTGATATTGTGGAAATAGAAGATTATTGTAAACGAATGCTTCAACTACGATAAAAAATGAAAGAGATTTATGAACCATTATGGTTTAGATCAATAAAACTGGTGGATCGGTAAATGAAGTTGATGAGAGAAAAGGTTGTTGCATGGTGTGAAGGCATATGAGCTGCCTAATAAGAAAAGACGGAGAGAAATTTAAGGTTTGTTTGGATTGAAGGAAAGTAGAGGAAATGAAATGAAATATTAACAATTTATGGATTGATTATGATTCTTCAACCATATATTTGATATTTTCAGAACTTTTTTTCATTCCCTCTCAAAGATTCAAGATTTATGATTTTAGAAAAGTGGAGGACATCAAATGAAATCCTAGCACTTCATGGATTGACTAGGAATCTACAAGCATAAATTTATAATTTTTAAAACCTTTTTCATTCCCTTTCATGATAAGGAAAAAAGGAGATATATTTGGCCTTTGTTTAGAATGAAGGAAAGTGAATTTAACAATTTTTTAATTGACTATGAATATAAAACTATAGGTTTTATGATTTTCAAAACTTTTTTTCATACTCTTTCACTCAAATTCCTAGCATTCAAGCACAATTTTAATAAAAGAATTGATGAAAATAAAAGGAATTCCATCATGTTTAAATATACCTCTTCCATTAGTGAAAACTCTTTATTAAGTTGATTCGAAGATGATGAATTGGGTATCAGGGTACCATTGCCCAAGTTGGACACAAAGAAAGTTGTTGGTGCCGAACCAGGACAACCTTCTCCTTGGAGAGAGAGATTTTGTTGACTGGTTGATGATTTCTGCACTGCAAACTTAGAATTCAGTTCCTCAATACGTGAGGTAAACTCGTCCATCCTTTCATTCAATGTTGATATTTGTTCTGAGAGCTGTTTGATGACTCCCTTGATAAGAACAAAAAAAAAAAAGACAATGTCAAACATATAAAGAAAAAAATGTCTTTATCAGGCACAAAAGTAAAAAAATATTTGTAACAAAATACTAATTAGGGATCATGTTAATTAAGAGTTCAAAGTCTTCTTGAGGATATAATTGGCCAACATGTAGAAGTACCTCTTTCATTCCAGGTGAATCAGGGCCACGTACATCATATCTTCTGCCACCAACTGTAAGATTGGTTAGTTTACCAATGTTCTTCTCACCTCGTGCGGAGTATGAATGTGACAAACCACTGCAACAAGCAATCAATATTAACTTATGAGAAATGCAGTTATGTTTGCAAGAACTTGGCAAATCTGCAAAACAGGGAACAAAAATCAACACTGTAAAAAAACGACTCGGTTTAGTCATTCAGATTGAGAGTTCACGAAGTACTCTTGCACTGATTCATCTCAAGGTATACAATAAGTCTAGAATAATTAAGGTTCGTCTTTTCTAGAAACTAATAAGCATGATGATACATAGATTCTACCATCCTTCTTCTCAAAATGTTTAGCAAGTTCAATTTCTTTCCCTATCATTGATTTTCAATAGCCACAATGTTATTTAGAAACATCTACAACTTTATATTAGTTGTTGTTGATGTTCACGAATCATGAAGAGTCCATAGACTTTATTGTCTATCGACCTGCACCTGCCTAGGAAGTTTTCAAGATTGATTCATCCATCTCACAATCCATGACATTGCTCCTTTCTTTGTGTGTTCTTAAATATCCTAAAGATTCAAATATTCAGAGCATGTCTGATTGTTTTCTTTCTAGTTGTTTGTACCTAGGAAATTATTTTTGCTATTGATGGGAAGCCATGAATCATATCCTCTATTTATAACTAGCTTGCACTCTAGAGTCCTGTTAGAAATGAATCAACAAAATCTTCCACATTTTTCTACACATTTTTTTTTCTTTTCTATTACCATTTATTTGTTGCTGCTAATCCAAATACTAATCTTAGCCACAAGCATAATAGAAATAACGAGAAATGGAGCATAGCAGAATCATCATATAAATCTCCACCCACTAAATGACTGCACGGATATAGTCATAGTTATATAGCTTAGATGCTAGTCCGAACACTAATATAAGCACACAAGTTTATATGAAAACAGACAAAGAGCATACCACAGATATCATACAATCATCTACACCGAACCAAATAACTAAGGACGGTAAGTCAAAGTTCGACGCCTTAGGTGCCTTAAAAACCATACATTGCGAAGAGTAAAATCAGTCTTATAATATAATTGGTATATGCATTTCTTATAAAGTTTGTGCTTAGAATTTTGCATCTTGGTTGAATTTGAGGCAAGTTAGATTCGATGTAAGTGCTTCAAGGTGATTGGAAGTCATCTTAGGTTTTGCTTTTTGCACAAAATAATAAGAGTAACATATAATAATAAGGAAAATTGGTTATAAAACAGCTTTGCTTACCTCAAAGTATTATATACAATTCAACGTCGAGATGAGTAGTGCTTAGATTCAATTGACTGAGTTTACAATATGTCGCAATGCAGAACACAAGGCAAGAAATTTGCAATCTCACATGAAGGGGAATTATGCTTGAATTAGTTGTGAGAATATCGCTCCTTCCACTTCCGACCAAAACCTGGTCTAATTGAAGGCTGCAACTGATTTGTGGGAATATTGCTAGTTATTGTTTTCTTTCACATATTAGTGACACGATATCTTGTAAATAGTTTTTCTGTGTTTTCTATTAGGTTTTTTTTCGTTTCTTAAGTTTAGAATTGTTAGTGGTTAAAAAACTATTGAGCTAAGTCATTTTTTTCTTTTCTGTAGTGTTTCAAATTATGTGAAAGTTGTTATAGCTAAGGAAATATGTCCAAGATCGTTTGTTCCTTTCAATTTGGTGTCACATCACCACCAACCGCGCTCACCAATTTGCATGTCGCTTGATGCACTCCTACAAATATCATGGCCAACCTCAACAAAAAAAAAATGCACAACACTTTCTCCAACTGTCACATTTCATACCTCCTACTCCTTATATAGCTTTCTAAGATCAATAATAACAATTTGAAAATTCAAACTACGCATCCTAATAATGGCGTTTATATTGCAAACCAGGGTAAATATTGTGTAGCACATGAGACTAATTTCAACAAGCTTGAAACACTACAAAAATAATCCATATATAGTGTACCAGCCCTAATTTGAAATAATATGAATTTCTATATTTTTCTAGAAAGCTATATGGAGCACTGCGACGTTGTGCTTTCGGGAACACTAGTGTTGAGAAGCTCCAAAGAGTGGAGCCTCGGCGCCAAAACTCTTTGTTCTACCGTAATTTTGGAATCGCATGTGGCACGGTGGCATTGGATCACTTGGGCACTGCAGGGCCAGGCACTAAAATGAGTTTATATATATATATATAAAGGAGGAGAAGGAAAGGGAGCTAAGAGAAACTTGGGTTTTTAGCCGCCAATTCGTTCCGCCGCTTTTATGAAAATGGCTCAGATCACTGTAGGTGACTTCTATCTTATTTTTATTTTCAAAAATTTTGCTTTCGGCCATTGATTTTTCCCAAATTGATTTTATTCTATTTTATCTGGCTTTAGTGAACAACCGCGTAACTTTTTGTATATTGTAGTACTGATTATTCTTGACATTTTGACTAATTGGTTTCATAATTTGACCGGTTAGAATTATAGTTATTGCATTTTGTACGAATTGCACAGCATGGTGATTTTGACATTTTGATTCAATTATATTGTTAATACAAACATTATGAATGAATATGAGCATGTGATTAGGTAATAGTTTGTTGTTATTACTTTTATAATATTGTGGTAATAATATGTGTGAAGATAAGTAAAGATTAATGATATACTGATGTTGGCTGGTGATTGATTTATACCTGTACAGGATGATGGACCAACGGGCTTTTCTTTAAATGCTATGATTTGGTGTTATCATCTGTTGATTCATGTAATTACTAATTGGGAATTATAAGGAGTTAATTACTGTGTCGACAGATAAGACTGACGACTCTGTTTATTGAACCAATGATTACTAATTTACTCATTACTGGAAAAATGCCACCCAAGTTAGAACTCCTTAACTTGTTTAGTATGATAGCTTGTATATGATTTACTATATTGTTTCATTGCTACCAATATATTGTTACTGATTTATTATACTGTTACTGTCGATCCACTATTACTATACTAATTTACTATTATTGAGCACGTGATTCCTATTACTGAGCAAGTCATATAACCTACTATGAATTTTGACAGTTTTTCTGACTACTTTCACTTTACTGGTTTATATGATTTCTTTAAAATTTGAATAGCACTGCTATGACGTATGATTCAAGAATGACAGTTTACTGTTTTGCTACTTCAACATTCATATTGTATTGTTTTACTGCCCTTCATACCTTACTGGTTTATTGGTTCACAAGCTTTACTGTTACTGCATGCATTGTACTATTTTTGTTCATATTCATTATCATATTGAATACTATAGTTATGAATTGATTGATTTCATGCATATTATTTATTTCCCATGCTTTGAATTTAATATTAGGATAGGAACTTGGAATATAGGTTCCCTTACAGGAAGATTAATGGAATTAATAGATATTATGATTCATAGGAAGATAAATATTTTGTGCATTCAGGAAACTAAATGGGTTGGAGAGAAGGCTAAGGAGATTGATAGTTTAGGATTTAAAGTTTGGTATTCAGGTAAGAGTCGTACTAGAAATGGTGTAGGCGTGATTATAGATAAGAGTTTGAAGGATAATGTTATAAATATTAATAGAATTGGAGATAGAATTATGGCTTTAAAGATTGTTGTTGATGCTAAGATTATTAATATTATAAGTGCTTATGCTCCTCAAGTTGGTTTGGATATGTGTTCAAAATTAAAATTTTGGGAAGATTTAGAAGAATTAATTCAAAAGATACCTCTCGAAGAAAAAATTTTTATTGGAGGAGATTTAAATGGACATGTTGGTAGAGAGGTAAATGATTTTAAAAGCATTCATGGTGGATATGGGTTTGAAATGACTAATGAAGGTGGTAAGACCATACTAGATTTTTCTTTAGCTTATGATTTTTTAATTGCTAATACCTTTTTTAAGAAAAGAGATGAGCATCTCATCACTTATAAGAATGATTATAGTAAAACTCAGATTGATTATTTTCTTATAAGAAAAGTAGATCGTTTAGATTGCAAAGATTGTAAAGTTATTCCGAGTGAAAGTTTATGTACCCAACATCGCTTATTAGTTTTAGACTTTAAGATGAAAGGACAGAAAATAAAAAATAAAGTAAAGCGATTTTCTAGGATTAGATGGGGGCATTTAAAGAATAGTAATAAAAATATTTTTGAGAGTAAGATTTTAGATTCTAAGATTTTATTTGTGCAGGAGGATGCTAATGTTATGTGGGAAAAAGTGGCTAGTGATATTAAAAATATTGCTAAAGATGTGTTTGGAGTATCAAAGGGAAAAGCCCCTAATAGTAAAAATAGCTGGTGGTGGAATCCAATTGTGCAAGAAAAGATAAAAAATAAGAAGATTTGTTATAAAAATTGGTTTAGATGTAAAAATTCTGATAATTGGGAAAGATATAAAGAGGCATGTAAGAATTCTAAGAAAGCAATATGTGATGCAAAGATCTTAGCTTTTAATGATTTATATAATAGATTAGATACTAAGGAGGGAGAAAGATATATGTATAAGCTAGCCAAACAAAGAGATAGGAGTAGTAAGGATTTAATTCAAGTGAAGTGTATTAAGGATGAAGATCAGAAAGTACTTTTCTTAGAAGATGATATTCAACAAAGGTGGATGAGATATTTTGATAAACTTTTTAATGAAGATTGTAGGAATACAATTGACTTTAGTGACCTTAGTATCCTAAATGAAAATAAAGATTTCTGTTTTTATCGGCGTATTAGTAAAACCGAAGTTAGAGAGGTTTTAAAGAAAATGAAGTGTGGAAAAGCTGTTGGACCTGATGATATCCCAATAGAGATGTGGAAATGCTTAGGAGATGAAGGAATTTCTTGG
Source organism: Dendrobium chrysotoxum (assembly GCA_019925795.1). Taxonomy (NCBI): domain Eukaryota; kingdom Viridiplantae; phylum Streptophyta; class Magnoliopsida; order Asparagales; family Orchidaceae; genus Dendrobium; species Dendrobium chrysotoxum. Next base: position 1,287,926 of record CM034300.1, on the reverse strand, counting down.
CTAACTAAACTTTTTAATAATATTTTGAAGACTAAAAAGATGACAGATGCGTGGAGAATGAGTGTATTGATTCCTATTTATAAGAATAAAGGTGATGCACAAGATTGTGCGAATTATAGAGGAATTAAGTTAATGTGTCACACTTTAAAACTATGGGAGCGAGTTATGGAGCGTAGGCTGCGGCGTGATACTAATGTTTCTCAAAATCAATTTGGATTCATGCCTGGTAGGTCTACTATGGAAGCCATACATTTATTGAGAGGTTTGATGGAGAAATATAGGGAGAATAAGGAGGATCTACATATGATATTTATTGATTTAGAGAAAGCATATGATAAAGTTCCAAGAGAAGTGCTATGGAGAGTTCTTGAAAAGAAAGGAGTTAATAATGCTTATATTCAAATCATTAAAGATATGTATGAAGGAGCTACTACTTGTGTTCAAACACAAGGTGGTTTGACCAAGTATTTCCCTATTTCGGTTGGATTGCATCAAGGATCAGCTTTAAGCCCATATCTTTTCGCGTTAGTCATGGATGTTCTCACTAGACATTTACAAGAGGATGTACCTTGGTGTATGCTTTTTGCTGATGATATTCTTCTTGTTGACAAGACTAAAGAGGGAGTTGAAGGTAAACTTGAAGTCTGGAGATCAACCTTAGAGTCTAAAGGTTTTCGCTTGAGTAGATCTAAAACTGAATATATGGAGTGTAATTTTAGCAGTAATAGACCTAGTGAGGGGATTGTGACTTTGGGCGATCAAGTTATTAATAAGAGTACACGTTTTAGATATCTTGGATCTATTGTTCAGAGTGATGGTGAAATAGATGGGGATGTTATCAGTAGAATTCAAGTTGGATGGTTGAAGTGGAGGAATGCATCGGGCTTGTTGTGTGATAGAAAAGTCCCCCTTAAACTTAAGGGAAAATTCTATAAGATGGTGGTGAGACCTGCAATGCTTTATGGTGCAGAATGTTGGCCATTAAAAGAGAAGCACAATACTAAGTTATGTGTTGCGGAGATGAGGATGCTTAGGTGGATGAGTGGATTTACTCTTAGAGACAGGATACGAAATGAGCATATACGTGAAAAGGTTGGAGTAGCTCCAGTGGAGGATAAGATTAGAGAGAGTCGCCTTAGATGGTTTGGTCACATAAAACGGCGGCCTTCCGATGACCCAGTTAGGAAAGTAGAGGTATTAGATTTGACTTATGTTAAGAAAGGTAGAGGTAGACCTAAAAAGACTTGGTTAGAAAATATTAGAAATGATCTTTCTCTATTAGATTTAAACGAGAATTTGACTTTGAACCGGACACAATGGAGAAAAAGGATTCATGTTGCCGACCCCACTACGTGGGACAAAGGCTTGTTATTGTTGTTGTTGTTGTTGGATTTTTTAACTCATTATATGCGGTTTAAATGCTTTCGAGAAAGAGGATCGAGAGTGTGAGGCTAGTCAGGAGTGGATGGTCAGTATATTGTACTGCATGACTCTTGACTATTGTATGTCACTTTTGGATAAATGAATACAGATGTATATTGCTGTTTTAAATCAATAGATTTGTTTTCGTTGGTCTTTATTATCGATAGAAATTAAATAGCTTTGATTTTTTTTATAAAATATAAAAAATACAATTCTTTTCAACTTAGATTATGGGGCGTCACATATTAAAGCTAAAATGAAAAGGAATAGTTAGGGGAGGGGAAATATGCCCAAAGTAAGATGAATTACATTTGAGATGAGGAGATCAAACAAAAATAAGCATCCAACAAGCAGTCCGAATAGCAAATAAATGCAAACTACCTGAGATGCTTGTTTCTCATGGCAGCCCTATCACCAGTGGATCGAGAAAGTGCTTCTCTTGGGCTTAATACCAAATCATCATCTATGCTGAGCTTTGTCTTCAAATCATCAGGAACAGCCTAAAAATAAACATCCAAATTGCACAATTCTCTCTGTAAATACATCAGCTACATTTATATATGAAACTAATGAGAAAATTGTCATACCATTACGTCACTGACAAGTTTCTCCAGTTGAATTTGCTCTATGTACGTTCTAGGAATATAAGAACCCTCCAATCCCAATTGGTCAGCAACACATTTAACAACTATTCGGTCTCTTCCTTGCACCTTAAAGAATTGGAGATGGAATGAAGTAAATTAACTTTTTCAACAAACTTAATGACAATGATATAATCATAGAAAATTAACTGGTGAAACTATCTGCAAATTTTCTTCACAGAAGCCATGTTAAGATGAAAGAAAGGATGTCATTACGCTCAATTGACACAACATCAGCACAATCCACAACAATAATGTCAGCAGCCTCGTCCCAACTACTTGACCTAGGCCTTACAAAATCATAATCATTAATTCTCATTAATTTCTCTTGAAGTTGGATCTTCTGTCATCAGAGTGTTTTGAACAGCTAAAATTCATGCTAGTTTCTGTTATATTCACATACAATGAGATGAGATTGTTTTGAACATCTAAATTCCATACTGATTTCTGTCATATTTACACACAATGAGATGTGTACAATAACACCATTCAGACATCGTGGTGCCCACCAAATCAGGTTTTTTTATACTCTACGTGTATTTTCTTCCTTGATTAACTTGACAAAAGAACAATAAACAGCTGCGATGGACCACCTTGGCACCGATTTTATTATTCACCAATATGAGCGTATTCTCTGAATCTGCATTCCATGATACTCTCCTTAGGCTCATTTAATAAGCAAAGAGCAGATGAAATTATTAGTTTGAACATCCTCTTTGATCATTAGATGGGTACATACACATTGCAATTTTAACCGAAAAGCAGAATTCCTAAGATCAAAGAGTGAAGTGACAGCACCATCGACTAAAGTATGTGATCAAACCAATTTAAACATGCCAGCCATGTTTTTTTCTCGCTGAATGTAATGCATTTTATGGCAAAAGGTAGCCAAAGAAAGCCAGGAGTTGGATCCAAAAAATGTAACAAGACTTTCTCAAAAAAATCATAAGAACTCGTACTTTCATTTTTTGCTGCTTATCCAAGTTATAAATTTGCTGATATAATATATTCAATTTCAATAAACCATAAATCTATGGTTCAAGGATTAAGATCCTTGAGTTTGGTTAAAAATATGTTGCCAAATTCTTTGAGTTATGCACAATGCTTGAAATAAGTTGGATTGTAGAAAGTGCATGAAATTAAAGTATCTTTCTCCATACAAACCATCCGCATTGAAAACCTCAAAAATGCCTACCGATCACAATTCCAATAACCAATTTACCAAAAGATAACTTCTTGTATGCATTTTTTTTATTATTTCTATAATCATCCATGGCAGCCCATCAAAAATAATATTTAAATATGAAAAAGTCTCTTTCTAACACTCTGAATGGTGAATTGATGTACTTTCATGTTCAAGAGAGTTGAATACCCCCACACAAACTATATGGTTGCATACAACTACTAAGCAAAACATTTTGTTAGCTTCATTTATGTGATATCTAGAAGGTGAAGGGGTTTATGATGCAAGCAATTGGTCGGTCTTTATTCCACAAGACACGCTACACTTTTCAATTGAAAATTTAGTTGACTGAAAATGTTCAAGTAAGAATATGCTGCATCAATTTCAGTCATTGGTCCTTACAAATGACAGAAGTGTTCCAGCTGCAAGTTCTCAAATATATGAGCTTTACATGATACAAAAGAATGATACTTCAGTTGTTCTAGGCATTTAGACGTATAAAAATAGTTATCTATCATCCACGGAAAAGTTGCCTTACCGCCTAAGGGCACACTTGTGGGAGGAAAACATGATAATTACCTGGATATAACTTCGATTCAACTGTTCCAACCAATCAATTTTCACAGTCACTCTGTCGTCAGAGAATACATGGCTGCTTCTTTTTAAAATAGCAGCAATACTATAGCCCAAAGCCATCAACCCTCCAAGAAGCCGTACACTAACTTCAAAAGTAATCCTTGGTGATATGATGAAGGGGTTGTCTGTAACCCATTCCTGCAAATCAAAACAAAAAGGAATTCAAACTGAATTGGATGTGATTTTAGAAAGGAAAAAAAGAAGTTTAAATAATAAATAATTGCAACATAACATAAATGGATTCACCAATTTGAAAAAACCTGATAGATTTAAACTTCATGTCGGAGGCCTTAATAATGCTCATAATAACCGAAGAAATTGAAAGGACTTGATAAAACAAAGTCAACAAATTAGTTTTGCCTTGCAGATGCAATCATATATAATCAGATGTATGGCTAAACAGTGTCAAGATATGTAATTTGTCCTATAAATGATGTGGTACTAAAAAATGGCTATTATAAAAAATCAACTATAAAATAGAATTGGATATCAGTGACTAAATGATACTTTAGTCGTTTATATTGAAAAAATATATATTAGATTGTATTGATAAAGAAGTTATTATTCAACTCTTCCAGAATACGAAGAGTAGATACTGCAAATTGTAAGTGTTTTTCACCTTATACTTAATATTTTATCTTTTGAAAATAATAAATTCAATAAAAAAAATTTAAAACTAATAATGTCGGTCCCAAGCCCGGATGAAAAAAGTTGATGAAATTTTTTAAAAAATTAACATGGGCCCCACTGTAAGAAATTTCTTGCTCCGCCACTACCTCCTCTCCCTCATTAGTCATGCACCGTCATCTAATTTGCATATAAGTTTATTCACAACAATCTTATTCAACCCTCATTATGCGAAGATCACCTAACATTAACCTTGACAACCTTGATTAGACTATTGACATTAATCTAAAGCTATTTTTTATGGTTATATCAATTGGCTTCATTTTTTTATTCTTTTGTAAAATGTCTAAAAATAATCTTATCTAAAAAAGAAATGGGAAGCACAAATAAAATAAAATAGTTAACTCTCAACTACTAGGTTCGCAATCCCAATAGGACGTTCATATTGATTTCCTAGGAATGATTGCAACCAAAGGGTTGAATTAAGACTATTATAGAGGAACGAGAACCACTCTATCTTTTCAAGAATGATGCAATTATTGTTGTAAAGGGCAAAATGCCATTCATTCAAGTTCCTATAAAAATTTCTAGAAGGGCAAAGGTAAGGAACTATCCTTCTCTCTAAGCTCTCACTCTTTCATCCCAAAGGGAAAACTCTGTTGGATTAGTTTCAATAACTATACGTCTTAAAACTCATCATTGACTTGAGAGTCAAAGGGTCTCCCTATCAAACTCTTGTTTAAATTGGTTGTGCACATGGCAAAGTATCGAACTCATGACGATCCAGCTACCCAAACTCTACTAACAATGAAGAATATTTCGGGAATGCAACAAACTCATCCAATTTAGGACTTTTCTATACTGCATTCCAAAAGGCATGATGTTGGGGAATAAGACTTAAAAATTTACGAAAAAAATTATCTAGTTGAAGAAGGTATCTCAAAAAAAATCTAAAAAAAGAAGATACAATGCACCTATTTCAAATGTTTCTTACACTGCATATAAGAATCCAGTAGCACAAACTAAAGGCAAATGCCGCAATCTTCAAATTTCAATGATTTTCGTAGGTTCAAGCAACTTGGATCACTCATGCCAGTCTCATATTTATGATTTAATTCTAGAACAGTCCAAAAAGACTAATAAATAAAAGTGAGAACATGATCAACGTATAGAAAGGAATGATATAGAGGGCACGCCACACCTAGCATCCCTAATCACAAGAACAGTGCGCAGTCAAACACATAGTTTTAGTTTTTTGTAAGCAAACGATGAACCCAACGTGCAGGATTAGATAACTTTAGATTCAGTAGAAGGAAGATTTCAGGAGAAAATGCACATATATAAAGCACATGTCTAAGTGTTGCATTATTGTGAATCTAAGTTACAATTCCATTCAGAGTAAGGAGTCATAGGAATGAGTGTAATTGACGAGTATTATATCAACTTGGTATCTGTTAACAAACAATGAAAAAATAAAAATAAAAGACAGGTACTAAAAACCATAACTCCAACATAGACATATATTCATGTATATGATCATGATGCAGAGACAAATACAGAACAAACCTCAAACATAAGATTGTACTTTCCATCCCTGTTTCGCATTCTCAGATAGGATTGGCAAGCATCTGGATCTTCACCTGGTGGTAGCAGATATATATCATAAGTTTCCTCCCTACTTTCCTTGTGTTCTGCAGAAATTACAGCCTTGATTTGATCGACTGATGCAGTCCTTGGTGACTACAATAAGAGAAACCACTTGGCTCTAAAAACAAACTCAGACACATCTGCCAGGCATATTTTACATCTTGTATTTCTTTAAGATTAAGAAATATGGGTAGTGCTTTAACCTTTAAAATGTAGGTTGGATTCTGGAAACCTGAGAATGGATTGAATTTGTTAATGATTTTTATATGTGCAGTTTGCAGGTCTGGTTCAATAAATGCCTTGTACATGGGATAAACCTGCTCAAAGTAACAGCTAAATATATGAGATGCAAAAATAACACAATCATTCTATAAATAAACTAAGCTTCTTACTGAGGAAAAGGACTTCTATAATTAATTCACGATGTTTGATTTCCAGATTTATTTAAAATAGAAGGATATGCAGTAAAACTTTTCAACAATTTTAGCAAAATAAAATCAAAATGTTAGCGGAAAACCGTTTCTGATATTTGATGGATTATTTCTTCCGGTTCTTGTCCAGCACGTTGTATGTCCCTTAAGACCCTCTTCACAAGGTCAAAATGTACACCTCCCGTTACAGAAACACGAAGGTCTAATGCAGACCGCAACCTTTCACTTAATGCGTAGATTCCTTCAATAATTAGAATCCGGGAACTTGGAACTTCCACAGTCCTGTCAGCATGCACCGACATGGAAAATTATAGTTTTCAGGAAATTTGTATGAAACTTCTCTGTCACTGATGATATAAAGTTGAAGGCAATAGCAGGCAACAGCAGGACATTCTAGGAAGAGGTAGGATGTGCCATACCTGTATCCTGTTCGACAGCTTGCCTTGAAATCATAAATTGGCACTTGGACGGACTTTCCTTCTTTCAGGCCATTAATGTTTTCCAACAAAGTATCATAATCTGTTAGACGCGGATCTGATTACATATTGTAGAAGTTAGACATTCATACTGAAACTAATTGATAAATTTTCTTGCAGAAAATGAGCTTAGATTAATCTCAAAATGCATAGCTAGATCGTCTAAGCTCAAATGTAATCTTAGTTCAACTATTTGAACGGCAAAATGAATTTATTGTAATGAATGGTAAGTAAAATATTTAAGTTTAAATGGTAAGTAACAAAGGGTTTTATAACAAAAATATAGGTAACAAAATGTATGCATAAGCCATTCAACTTAAAATAATGATATTTTTAAAATTTTTATAAGTGATAAAGATGAGTAGTAGATTTGATTTTATTCAAAAGATTAGGTGAGTTAAAGCTGAATGGTAATAATTAAGAGGTGCTTTAGAGTACTATAAGATGAGATAACATAATAGAATTAAAAAAAAAAAATTACTAAAAAGTTTGAGGATATAGATGTAATTTTATTCAGAAGATTGATGATATAGATGAGATAATTAAGAATTGCCTTAGAGGTAATATAAGATGAGATAACATAATAGACATAAAATTAAAATTGCAATTAGAACATTATGCTATGAGTCTTAGTTTCAGAGAATAAAGAAGTCACTAACATCTAAGTTGAGCACAATACAGAAAAAAAAATTAAGATGGGTGGATGTGATAAAACTAGGTATCTTAGAAATGCTTACACAAATCGAAAGTCGGAGTAGCACCAATCAAAGATAACATAGTGAAAAATAGACTGAGATAGTTTATATAACAGACGATGAAAGATGACTAAATGAGCTGGTTAGATAGAGTTAGGTAAATAAATGTAAAAGGTTTAGATCTAAACAAAAGTTTTGTAGAAATTAGAGTTAGAGGATCATGTGTACCAAGAGCGACGGATAAGTTTCCTCCACCATATTTTGGAAATTCTAGGTTCAAGTCAAGGAAATTAGTTTTCAACCGAGCATATAGTGCAAAATCAGAGATATAGGGCCTAATAAACTCAAAGAATACATGAATCTTACATTAGAACTATCTGAGGAAAAAAAAAAGGCAGACATATCCCATGTTGAATTGTCTCCTATATTGTCTCCCAAAAACCCTTAGCTCTTTCAACTTAATTAACAGAACGAGGCTTTAGGCTTCAGAAATTTGCCTCAAAAATGGTTAAAATCACATGAAGTCTCTTATTTCAATGTCTCGGGAATTATAAACAAGAGACTATTTATTTAGGGCCACACTAAACATTAAACAGATGGATCAACCAGAAATATAGTAAAAAGGCTAACCAACAATCATAAAAAATGCTTATTAAACTAATAAATTAAGAATATTTAAATAAATCCTTGAGAATAAAAATCTCACCATCAAAGTTTCCATCAATTATACGACTTGAGTCATTGTAGTTATCCATGGATATCACAGCAATACTTGGCATGAAATTCAGAATTTTCTCAGTGAATACAGTCTTTCCAGCCCCAGAGGGACCAGCAACACCAACCATGATAATCCCCTCATTCTTTTGGGCCAACAACTGGCAAGCACGGATGAAGACAAAGAAACCCTTCTCAAAAGAAAGTGAATCTTGAATTGGAACAATTTCATATCTAGAAGAGTCTTTCCTTTTCACCAGCTGAACTTGATCTCTTAAAAGCCCTGGCTTCCGCCGTGGTGATTCAATAGTAGAAAAACTTTGGTCCATTAACAAGAAGTTATGATAGCTCTAATAGACCTGCAAAGGAAAAAAATAGTGAATTGATGCACAAAAAAGAATCATCAGTATGACAATCTAAAAAAACATGCATTATTAGAATGTTATTGCATAGTAAGTGACATGAGATCTTCAATAACATTACCTTTGAGATTAGACATCATTTATTGGTATGCAATTTCAAATACCAAGTAACATAAATGTCTGCACAGTGACTCATCCAGAAAACTAGAAACTAAATTTGCAAGGACAGAAAGTAATTGTTAAGCCGGCCTCAAATAGTTTAGAAATTACTAATGATGATGATTATGATGATGACAAGGATGAGCAATTGACTGCTAAAAAAATTGGGTGTGAGCATTTCAAAAATCAAGGAAAAAGAGGAATCCTGTTCTTTATAAAATGGGATGAATATCATGACAATGAGTATAATTTTATAAGAAAAGTTGAAGAAATTTTATCCAGATCAAGATTTAATACTATGATACAAAGACAATGATTACTCTTTTGTAGGGAACAATTTAAATTCTAATATAATTATAACACAAATAATTTATAAAGAAGAAACCTTACTTTCTTCTCTGGGATCATGCAATGCTCCATGGTATCTTCTTTCCATGTGTGAAATGATCCATAACACCCTTCTGTCCCTGTGCGATGCATGTTATTTTTATTCATATTGTAATTACCAACAAGCGGTCTCCTTCTTGTTTCAGCACCTAAGTTAATTGTATATTTGTTCATTCACGTTTCAACCATACGAATTTTGGATAAGGCTACAATTACAATTCCCTGAAATGATCTTCTAGATCTTGCTGCCTAGAATTTTCATTCACATTCTCCGAAAGCCTCTCTCAAGAGCCCCTCTCAAGATATATGAAAGAAATTTATCATTCCCAACTAGTTTATAATAGTAAAGATGTCAATAAGTTGATTACTTATTGGGGCATAAGCAATGCTAATTAGTCCACTCTCACATTTTTCTTTTATAAAATGCATGTCCACTTCTACATGTTTCTTCGATTATGTTGGACTCAATGGTGAGTAATGTTGATTGCTGATTTACTAAGACAATATAGACTTATATGTCCTTCCAACTTAATCATCCTGTCTTCTTAAATATTTTTTAGCCATAGAAATTAGTCCACTCGAGCTTTTCTTTTATAAATCATTTGCCTACCTTTACATGCTTCGTTTGAATAGGCTAGACTGGATTGTGAACATTGTTGATTGCATATTTTTCTATCACGATATAGCTTCCTTGGTCATTCTCACTTAATATTCAAGTCTTTTAAGATAATTTTTAACCATAGAAGTTCATATATTCCTTCTGCAATGCCTCTGAACTTAAATTTTATATTGATTCTTATATTTCAAAAAAGAGTGAACAAAATTCATGCATTGATTACCAACAATGATGATGATAGAATTATAGAAAAGATAGAAGTTCTAAATAAGGATAATTACTCTAATTTATATGATTATGCTGACGCATCGATATAAATTTCTTTGTGTGCCTAGTTAATAAACTAAATATTGGCATCCACTCCAAATATAACTTGAAGTCCACCAACAGGAGAAGATGATTTATTGGATTTTTACAAGCATAAGAAAAATCTGACTGTTTAAAATTAATCTTCATGAAAAGATGATTATGAATACTATTATTTGTTACAAATAATGATGGCAAACACTTTTGATATCATTGGATTCGTTTTATCAAGACGTTCAAATCGACTAAGTTTGTCAAAATTAAAGTTCAAATCATTCTAAATTTAATCCCGCAAGCTTCTAATCTAAAGATATGTTTGCACTGAGATTCATGCTTGATTTAATGATTATTCAGATAACATATCAATTATACGTTGCATATCATTCATACATAAAATTTAATGATACATATAACAGTTTATCGCTCTACTGAAATGATTTTAGTGATGGCTTGAATATGGAAGAGAAACAACGGAGAAGATGGAGAAATGATGAATAGCACTTACCTACAAATGAAGGCTGACGCAAATTCGTTCTGCTGTTTGCCGGCGACGGCGAGGTCGTCTTCCTGTTTGGCACCGTGCGTCTTGGCTCGAGGCAAAAGAGGCGGACTGGCGGAGCAATCCGTGCGTCTTGGATTGAAGCAGCGGAGGCGGAGCAGACCGTGCGTCTTGGCTCGAGGCAGAGGAGACGGTGCAGGCAGACGAGGTGGAGCAGCAGAACAGCGAAAGAATTAGGGCAAATACACCTGCATAAAAAAAATAAAAAATAAAAATAAAAATAACCTGGCGGGAGAAATAACTTGCCGTATTTTTGTGGGGGCCTTCAATCCGCCCTCGCGTGCAGGCCACCGATAAGGAAACATTAGAAATTAATCTGACGGCGGACGAATTAGCATTCTATTTTTAGTGTACGGGCAGACGGAGATGGATCTAAATTTAGTTGTTTCCAGGTTTAGAAGATTGACCGACCTCAATTTGAATCCGATCCTATATATAAATGGGTTAAAAAATAAAAATTGGATCCCACCTGTTTGTTAAACGGGTCAACCCTAAATCAGATTTTTGGAGCCTGGTTCAGGTGGGGTTATCGGGCCCTATCATTAAGACACCTATATTTGTAAGTTTGGTTGGCTGATACAGACGAAAATAGAACAGCTTTGCGATTCTTTTCTAAACTTATCCAAATCTTAAAATCTGAATACAAGAGAGGAGATATTCATCTATTTATAAAGTAAGGCTACCTTAAGGGGACCTTTGGATTGCATTATTAAAGAAAAGTTAAAATTATAATAAGAGGAAGAAATAGCATATAACAATAAGGAGAATATGAGTTTAGCTGGCTAAACTGATTCGGATAGATCCACTCGATATCACTAACCTAATAGTTATGCAGAAAATTTGGGAGTAATAGAAAGGGTTGAGTGGAGGGAGGCGGAAGTTATACCTGCGATTGATTGGAGAAGGTGATAGCCTCGAGCAGGCATGTTTTCCCATTCTTTAGCTTCCAAGAATTTCTCTAGCACGCATTTTCTTCTCTTGATTTCTTCTTTGAACAACTAATTTATTTCGGAGAGAATATTAGGTTGGTTGATGTAAGTGGAGGAGTTGAAGCGAGAAGACAGACGAGAAGAACCCGTTAGAATCATTTTTTCAATCTAATTATGTCGATCTTAAATTAACTATCTAAACCAATTGGTTGACTAATTAAAACAATTAATTAAATGAACCTAAAACAATTGAAATTCAATTCAATCACTTCATATAAATTTTGTTGAGATCTATGAGACACAAAATGTGATTCGGTTGATGATAGAGTCATGATCAAACGATAATGCAATTGTGACATACACAATAAGATGAATAAAATATAGAATTGATGAATGATCATTACATTATTTTTAGGTAAATTGATTGGCATGCATATCTGATAATGATCATCTAATATAACATACATAGTAGATTGACTCGGCATGCATAGTTGACATGACTTGTTGACTAAAGTATGCATATCTATATGAGTTACTAGTTGAATGGATATATATATATATAAACAATCATATTGAATTACTTTATAAATATAGTTATTATGATTTGCATGATATTTCATATGCACATGAAATATGATATATGTATATATCATAAAATGTGTGTATGTAAGAAACATCAGCAACTAATTTATTTAGGTTGGCAAAAACATGATATGATACCCTGAATAGGAAGATGGGCATGTGATGCCCTAAGATTTAAATTTGACAGAATTATCTATCTTATCTCCAAACTATTTTACCAGAACGATTGTCACGCCCAGGGATCTATACTGGAAGAACTGCATATGTAGTTCACTTTAGCATTTAACTAGTTACCAATTTCTTATGAACAACAGAAAGAATTAGGCATGTTGTCCGGAGCCTCGTATCATAGGATCCTTACATTATCCTAAAAATATGTTAAATCATGTAATGAGTACATAGCTCGGCAAATAACTAAAATCTTACAACTAATAATCAATGCAAGGTAAAAGAGAACAGTATATTGTAAATCATATATATATATATCGATTATCTATATCAATAATCAGTCTATAATATATCATATCTCAATCAATTCTGTTTTATTCTTCCATCATAAACTCTAATCAATCAATTAGTCAGACAATCTTTATCACTCAATCAATTCCATTCAATCTTATTATCCATTCAGCTCATATTAATCTATCAGTTATATTCATAGTATCAATAACAGTATTGGGTATCAGTAACAGAACTGTATCAGTAACAGAATTAGTATTTGCAGTTTTCAGTCACGGCAACAGTAATTAATAATAGTAATCACTAATAGTGATTAGTGTCTGTAATATTAATATCCGTACAGTATCAATAACAATATTCAAAAGAGGGTATTTTGCTCTTGTACTTAAAACTCTCAATCAGTCGCCCCTTTATGACTCTCAATCAGTGTGCTCATAATAACTCCCCTTGAATCACGTCAATAATCGCCACGACTTCTTATAACTCTTAATCAATATTTAACTCCTTATGACTCTCATCCACTCACTCCTGTCAGTGGACCATGTGAATCGTGAGGATATCACATGAAGTTGTCATATCATATATTTGATATTAATCAGTACATCATATTCATACATCATATCTGATTCAAACTAGTAGCAAACATTCTTGCATAACTTAATCATATCAATCATTTTAGTATATATTAACTTGTAATCTTATCATGTTAAATCATAGTATGACACTTTATAACTCATTTTCTATCTATCTTTTTCCATACTTATTGTACCCAAAAATTCTTATACATAAATTTAACCGATGAAAATGTAATAAAATTATTACATATTATTCAAAACGATCAAATATATAACATATCAAAAGTTATATTGTTAAAACTTACAAAATCATATATAATATATTTTTGATACATTTAGGAGAGATAAATCTGTAGAAATCAAAATCATAAAAAATAGAAGTAAGAAGATAATTATTGGTTTGAAGGCTGAATCAGGGCTTGAACTGGAGTTCAAACCTGAATGAGTTTGAAATATGGGTATGATTTTGAAGCTTGAATTAATTTAAGATATGGATTAACTTAGGTCTAGACTACTCTAGGATCTAGATAGATTTAAGATCTAAATAAATCCTAAAGTCTGGATAGATCTAAGGCCTATGTAGATCCTAAGGTTTGAAATTTAGGAGAACCCTAGAGTCTAGAAGTCCTAGGGTCTGGGGTCTGGAAAAATCCTAGGGTCTAGATAGATCTTAGGATTTGGAATATAGGTTAATCTAAGATCAAAGTTGATCCTAGGGCCTAGATTGATTTGGGATCTAGATAAATCTAAGGTCTAAGTAGATCTAGGATCTAGGTGGATTTTAAAATTTAAAATCTAGGAGAATTCTAGAGTCTAGAAGTCCTAGGTTTTGCGGTTTAAAATGATCCTAGGATCTAGATAGATCTAAGGGTCTGGATTAAGTTGATCTAAGATCAGAGTTGATCCTAGGGCTTGGATTCATCTGGAGTTTGGATTGGGTCCTAATGACCTCATACAAAAATGAGGTCAACAATATATACAGGAAAACATCATAAATAATAAGATGCCTTATCTTGCTTATAATATTTGCATATGACAAGAATATATATATGATAAATTACATAATTTATATGATATTATTTATATAAGATACATGCTATGATTGATACAAGTATTTTATAAGATTGATAAAACTAATACAAAAATATTTGATATATATATGAATCACATGATTTACATTATATGAGCAGATTGTATCCTTTGGGTAAATATGGGTTAGATTAAGATTTATTTTTTTGGAGCACCAAAAGCAAACATGACGTCATTATGAACATAAAGGCTCAAGGTATGGAACCCCATAAAGAGGCTGGCCCAACTTAAATGAGATGTTATACCTTCTTTATGGTCTAACATTCTTGCCAATTCACTATCGTCATTCTATATATATGCATATCATTGACATTGTATGACATGCATATGATAATGACAGGTGTATTGATGTTATATAAACTATTTTGTAATAGCTAGATATATGATTGATAGAACTTATTAATCATTGTTTACTTGGTTTCTGATCACTGCTCTTAAAATATACAGTTTTATTGATATTTATTGATTATACAATCTATTACTATTTTATTGATTGTTATATACTTTTATAGTTATATATTCACACTAATAGTGATTGAATAATTACATGCATATTATTGCCTTACATTGATTTCAGTTGTAAGTTTTGGTAATCTATTGAGTTGTTAGCTCACTATATGGTTTTATATGTTTTCAGAAAAAGTCAGCATCCAGTAGAGTGAGAACAAATCTGAGATTCAAGTTTTATTTATTTTTCTGTATTTTCTCTATTTTTTTTAGTCATGAGCTTAGAAAGTTGAAATGAATGTAATGATTGATCTCCTGGCTTCTATACATGAATTTTGAGGGATGCATAGAGTTTTATATTTAGATGTATA
This sequence comes from Dendrobium chrysotoxum, assembly GCA_019925795.1. Taxonomy (NCBI): domain Eukaryota; kingdom Viridiplantae; phylum Streptophyta; class Magnoliopsida; order Asparagales; family Orchidaceae; genus Dendrobium; species Dendrobium chrysotoxum. The sequence continues at coordinate 1,272,613 of CM034300.1, read as the reverse complement.
TGATTTTTAATTGCTTCCGCAGAATTGATTTATATTAATAAATTCATAGAAGCTCAAATTAATTTATTGAGAGATTAAAATCGACAAGTCTTCCAAAATTAGACTTTGGGATGTTACATCGAGTATCATATTTTAGGTGACATTCAACCATTTATAGTGAATGTGGTGGGCATTTAAGATAATATAAAGTATTTATCTACTAAAGAGATAAATATATTCTCCTATTTCCTCTCCCCATAGATTTCAATAGGTCACAACACTACCATTCACATGCTCTCTATATAAAAGGGAAAGAACGACTAAATGGGAGCGATAACAACGTAGAGAGTGACGTCATAATTATGGACATATTTGACAAAGATAGGACCTTTCTATGCTTCGTACAATTTAATATGTAATGTTAGATTCTAATAATGATAGTGATATATATATATATATATATATATATATATATATATATATATATATATATATATGCACACCTAATATCAACGCACCTTAGACATATGACTTTAACTATTTATAGTTTAAATGATGAGTGCCCCTTGGGTCCAAATGACATATCAATAGTTTTGATTTCTCACTTGGCACATCTCAGCTTTTTTTATAATAGTATTTAAGTTGATCTAATTCCATCACACCACATCAATCGAGGAGTTACGCCTATTTACATACCTCTCAGGAGTAGTATGAAGAACAAGCATACTCTATGATGTTGATTACGTTTTTTATAATGATACATATGTAACTAAAATTTAACTTGATTATGATATTGAAATGGAAGATATTCCTACTTATTATTATTATGTGTACTACATGTCCTTCCTAAATGTTAACAAACACATTGGTTATCTTGCTAGCACTTGACCCTTAAAATAAGACATGTGTAAAATTATTATGCCCCATAAATTCCCAGGTTGGTCAAGGTTTAGGTTACTACTGATTCTTGAACAACGTATTACTACATATAAATCTATTAGTAGCTCTCCTCATATATTTATGGCTTAGAATAAGGAAGACAAAGAGAGGACATGCTGATACCTAATGCCCCTCAGGAATTTGAAAATGGTGTACAGTTTCCTCGATGAACTTCTTTAAATTAATTTAGGCTCGTAAGCTGATCAATGACCTACATATACTAGCAAGTTATTATCATAAAGCATGTCCAAAACTATCATTGAGTTATTACATGAGTTTCAAGGTTGTTTTGCATGGTGCTATTCAAAGATGCCAGGCCTACTTCCAAATATAACAATCCATAGACTTGACATTAAGCATAAGGGACTGTCTGTTAAATAAGTTCCAAAACAAATATTTTTAAAAAATGAGTCAGTTATTACTGAGACAAAGAAAATAATAGAAGCTAGCTTCATTATTATTGAAAAAATATCCAACCTAATTAGCTAGTGTTGTTCATGTACCAAAGAAAATTAGCTAGATTTGAGTGTGCATTAACTATCATGACTTAAAACAATCTTCTACCCTAATCTCACACGTCATTAATTACCTATTTTTCCTATAATTTTGGAATATTGGGGGACAAATTATTATTCATTTGCAACTTTAGCCATGGCATCTTGATTGAGATATTTAGATGATAGAAATCAAAGCATATATTTTTTTTGTTCTAAAGTATATAATTATGAGTGATTATGAATTATATTTCTATAATAAGTATATTTTAATTGAAATAAAAAATTGGTTTTATTTATTAAAAAACATAGCTGCCATTTTATTAAATTCATATGAAGTCAAATTTCATATAGAGGTGATTACCATCTCCTTCTGTTACTCCCGTTGCGGTTTCTGCGATCGAAGCTCTGGCGAAGCACCGGCGCTCACTCTAATGGATCTGCCGGTCTCCGATCTCGGCCCTATCAAAAATTCTGGCGCCGCCTCTTTATCATGCCCCCACTGCGACGCTGAGCTCGTCCGCAAGATTGCCCAACTCCTCCTTCCCGGCCTCGCCACTGCCTGTGTTGACTCCACCACCGGCGATTTCTTCCGCACCCCCGCCATCGTCGCGGTTGATATACGCAAGGAGATGGTCGATTACCTCAACCACCGCACCGAAACCTACATCTCCGATCTCCTCCTCGCCCATGAATCCCCTGGCGACAGCAGCGCTAACCACTCCGAACCCGTCGACATTATCTCCGAACTAATCGAAGACTTCACCGCCTCCAAACGCAACATATTTAGCCGCGTCTCCGGCTGGATCCTCAGCGACACTCGCGACGACAGGATCGATGACTTCGTCCACGAAATGGATACGAATCGTTTTTGGTCGATCGACCGCCGCGAGGTGATCTCCGAGGTTCTGCTTCGAAACCTAGATTATAAAAGTAAGTCGCATTGCTCGATGAGATTTGATGAAGAGCGGGAGCTGGAGGTGCATAGGAGGGAGTGTGAGTTTCGGCCAGTAGCTTGTGGGAATGAGGGGTGTAAGGTGAAGTTCTGCGCGGTGCGTGAGGAGGAGCATGACGGGGTTTGTGCGTACAAGGTGTTGTCATGTGATCAGAAGTGTGGGGAGATGGTATTGAGAAGGGAGATGGATCGGCATTGTGTTACTGTGTGTAAGATGAAGTTGATGAATTGTCCGTTTTATCAGGTTGGTTGCGAATCTGGGATTCCAAGGTGTAGGGTTGAGGAGCATTGTAGGGATGAGCTGCAGAGGCATTTGATATGTGTTCTTCCAGTTATTCATCGGGATGAGGTGGGCTTGGAAGATGCGTGGAAAGAGCGTGCTACAGCGCTGGCAGAGGTATAGTTTTTTTTTTTTGGTTTTCCGTTTTGCATATCATTTGCCACATTATACTGTTTTTTGTCACTCAAACCAATGCATTTTAATCACGTGAGAAGCTTTGATGTTCTTATATTGAGTTTCATGTATTGTTACATAAGCTTGCGTGTGCGTCGTAACATGTACACCTTATCTAGTGTAGAGCAGAAATGAACGCATAATGAGGATTAACAAAGTTTGTACACCAATGTTTATCTAGATTAGATCAATCAAGTCATCATGCAAGCCACCGGGTTCAACAAGCCGCTAGTTGCGAACTCACTCGGTGCTCACCCAAAAACTCTACTTGCTTGGTGTCAATAGTCGTCAAGTTGCTCATGAGGAATCGTACGTACCCTAAGGAAATTCAGTAAGAATCATATCTCATCTACTCGCCCAAGTGGCAACCCTAATTCGGTCCTTAGTACTAAGCTATTGAACTCACCACCGAGGATGCCTACTCGCTTTGGCTTCTCATCCAAAGAATTGGACTGCTTGTCAAGAGTTCTTGCCAGGGTCAGAGCCAGGATTTTTTTTATATGGGGGCACAAATCATTGAAGTAAATAAATCCCTCAACCTTTTCATCCGGGCTTGAGACCGTTGTGGGCGGTTTTAAAATATTTTTTTAAAAGAAAACCCCCATAGAGAAGGAAAATGTAAAATTTATGTGAAGATAAATGAGATGGATATAAAGATATTACAATGATAGTAAAGTTAATTAAAATGCTTCCAAAAACTAGGAAACAATTAAACTCCAATTATTATTGATTTTGATTTTTATGAGAAATCAAGATACAATCATACAAAAACGCCTGAATTTAGCCAAGCTTTTGTTAAGATTCCCTTTTCATCTCCAATGCGCTTTGATGAATTATTGCAATATATTTCCCAAAATAATATATTACATTTACCTTAACAAAGAAAAGTAAAAGCAGAAAAATCAGAGAAAAAATTATGTGAGGATTTGCTTTTTGCAATTCTTCCCTCAGAGAAAAAATTCTGTGAGGATTTGTGATCCTTTAAATGCAAATATTCAATTTAAAAAATCTAAATATTGCTTTTTTAAGCATTCCACATAAAATTTAAAAGGAACTCCTGATAAGACTTTGTATATTAATGATCGAAAGAATTCCTGACAAAGAAAATAAAATTATGAAGAATGTCTTAAAAAACTAGCAAAAGTTATTTACTCAGAAAAGCAAAAGTTATTTACATCGATAACATCAAAACTCAGAAGAACAGTACCTCGATTCCTCAAATGTCCCAAAGAGACAAGAACTTCGTCTTCCACACAAAATCTGCCGACTGCAGTTGCCGTCCGCCGTCCCGTGGCAAGCTGGCGAGTTGCCGTGAACAAGAAAGCAGAGGCGTTTCGGTTCCCGTCGCAAACCTGCTTCGGCATGCAGGTTTCGCTTTTGCTTTTTTCTTGTCTTCGGTTCGATCTGTCCACCTAAAAGGAGTCGAAGAGTGAGTGGCGGTAATTTTAGAACCCAAAAAGAAACTCTAAAATCTGGTTTTAATTATAATTAAATAGCCATAAATATATTTAATTAAGCATTAATTATAAAGTCAGTGGGGGCCCATGCCCCCAGGGCCCCCATGGTCAATCCGGCCCTAGTTATTGCCCTCAATTTGGAACTCATGCAAAGTTCTCAGTCACTGGATTGCTATTAGCCAAACTTGTTTGTGAAACAACAAGCTACATAGAGCTCAATAAATATACTTTATTATTTCCATATGTCACCAATTTTATTTTACAGACCTTGATTCATGTCTAGAAATAGGGATTTACTAGTCATGCATATACATGAGTGGATTATGGACTTTTGGAGTCAAAAGAATACCCTATTAATATTGAATAAAGACCTTCTTTCGAATTCTTTAGTTATCTTTCTTCTCTCTCTTATCTTTCTGGGCTTGTTATGAATTTTTTGAGAGGAAGAAGAGCTCTTCTTGAGCTTCTTGGAAGAGAGAGACAGGGAAGGGAGAGAGGGAAGCTTAATTGATTTATCTTGATGTCATTTCAATTACAACACCTATAAACCTATTTATAGGCATTTACACATAATGTGGTCTCTTGCAAAGCAACCTTATCTTATCTAAACTTGGACCAAAACCCACTTAAGTAATTTCTAAGGATAACTTTGGATCCAACATTCTTAAGGTGCGTTGAGCGTGGATATGTCTAAGACTCAGAACTAGGCCATGAAGAATCTCGATGATAGGGAAAGACCCATGGAAAGTGTACTCATCCCTAACAACTGCGTCACCTCTGGCAACTGAACTAGATGAATGATTGTCTGATGAAAATTATTAAGAAAATCACAACACATTTTGCAACCTGCTCCTTTTATTCACTTTCCCCGAGAGCAAATTAGTTGGCTGTCTGGTACACCAACGCTATGTAAATCACAGAATTAAAATATTAGAACTAGCTGACGACGATCTCTCTTCCAAAGAAATCATTGTGAAGTTCCTTTTTTTATCACCGATCAACAAAATGCAAGGTGCAGCCAATCAATGCCTTCTTAGTAGAAATTCTAGAGGAAAAGCCTCCAATGAAGTTCAAATTGTTTTCACTAGGTTCTTACAAAGGAAAACAAATCTAGTTTTAATTTAAATCCTTCTTCGTAAGAGTTCCCATTTGTTAAACGTTTGAATATGCTTATTAATAGACTATTTTTTATCTTATAATTTTGATAAATTCTCTAAAACCTATAAATTCTAAAACCTACCTATAGTTTTTCATTTAGGGAAATATTCTTTATTTCAAGGGTGCACTTGAATACAATATGCTATCCATTTATATTTTTTTTGGTAGTTGGATGCCAAAAAGTCATAAGTATACCTGAGCAATCCTCAAGGTCAAATGAGACCATTTTTTGAGGGGCTATACTAGTATTTTTCTCCGCATTTGATGAGACCCTGTTTTATATTTTTTTATTTACGATATTAGAATACAAATAAAGCTATCCATTTTTATTTTTTGGAAGTTGGTTGCCAAGAAGTTGCAAACATACCTAAGCAATCTTCAAGGTCAAATGAGACCATCTTTTGTGGGGTTATGCTAGTATTTTTTTGGGGATTTGATGAAATCCCTTTTTAAAATTTTTTTTTTTATGAAGGATGTTAGAATAGAATTTTTTAATTTAATGTACAGAATAGAATTTGTTAAAAGAATTTTTTGCTTATTTGAGTACAATCTTGTTGAAGTTTTTTATGGTAGTCTTCAAATATTTGGTTGTGAATATATGATTATTTTTCACGTCATTTGCTAAGGCCAACATAAATGAATTGTTCAAATATTTATTTGTGAATATATTTTTAAATATCAAATTATTCAACTTAGGTTTATCTGTGCCGAATGCAGACTTAAATCAGAGTGACCTTTTTTTAAAGGTTTTGGTAATGCTCTTAGATCAAGATACAATTAATAAATCCTAGAATATAGAGTCATCTGCTTATCTGTATGACTTAATGTCTTCCAGCCTAAAAAAATAATGGTGGACTAAAAGATCCTTATAACAATTGATGAAGGGCCCAATGGTATGAAACAACTCAATCTTTTTTAAATTATTCAATTTTATCTATTTTATCTAGAAGGTTTGTGTTTTCCTAATAATTTTTGTACTCCCATGCTCGCATGGATTAGATTAATCAAGTTGATATGAGAGATTGAATTAGATTTAATAAGTTATTGATAGTGAGTTGACTTGAATCACTTACAACTCAAAACTCATCAAGTTTGAAGTCACCCAAAGCCTCGAACCTCCCAAAATTGAATATCGTTAATTTGCTCGATTAACCCTTTTTTGGCTCTAATTACTAAGCTTTTGAACTCATCCAAGGAACCCACAAGACTGCCAAGCTTTCAAATCAATTCACCCAAAGAACTGGGTAACCTGCATAGAGCACTCACTAGTCGATTAGGGGTTCTTGACAGAAAACACGTTAAGGATATTCGCCTCAATTCAACTCATATGAAGTTCCCGATCAATAGTTGACTAAAAGCCTCACTTCTCTGGTATATAGCTAGTTACACGAAGTTCAATCTTTGCATTTTCAATGCACGAGTACTATCTCACCGGTTTTGTAATGTTGATTCGAATTAATGCCTATAAATTATGTTGGGGTTGGGGCGCATGGTGTTAGTTGTCAAGCATGGGCATGATATCCAATTTTATATGACACTTTTATAACATTGAAATCTCTCGTAATCTTTCTCTAAATTGTTTCTTTGCGTATTAGTTGGATTTACCCTTCTTTGCTCAAAGGGTTTCAACCGGGTCTTTTGTAGATCGTATGTTTGAGCTTGATCCACTTCTTTTGGTTAATTATTGGTATGTTTTCATGGATAACATTAGATCAAACATCCTCTTTGGTGCGCTAAGAGTGAATAATGTTGAAGACTAAAAATTAGAATGTGTATTATCTTGAAGAGTGAGACAGGTCATTGCAAATCTATCGACATAATAATTACATCACTTTTGAATACTATGATTACGTCGCTTCTAAATAGTTACAGTAGATGGAGGAAAGTGCAAGATGCTCCTCTTGCGCTTTCCCGGAGGAGCATAGGATATTTCTCGCCTTCCTCCCAGAAGTGTTGCCTCATTATATGACTTCAAGTAATAGTTCATCACCCAATGCACTAGCCCTTGGAAGTTGCTAAAAAACACTTAGGCTCCTTTTAACATGAGGCAAGAGTCGGGGAGTCTCTCCAACATTTGGTCATAGGGTTCCAACATGAGATGCTCGATGTTCAAAGCATGAAACCCACTAGCACATAGACAATGCTCACTCAAAGACTCTGAGAAGATCCATTCCATTATGTGCTTGGCTTGCAATGTCTAAAAACATTGGCCAAGTTGCATGAGTTGACTAACAATCATATCAACATGGAGGAACATAATTGTGTAACTTGGCTTCAACCTTTAAGCAATTTCTCTATGATCATCAGAGCAAGTCGTGCCAAGGTATTGTTTCAACACCACTAACTGTACCGAGGGTCTGCCTCAAAAAGGGAGAAATCAACTTATTATATGTGTTGATGGTTAAGATCATAGATACCATTTGCAACGCCTATTACTTCAGCCATCCTCCATGGATGCGCACAACACCATCAACTCGTTACATGTCCAATGATGCATTCTTTATTTTTGTAATGTTATTTGAACAATGGTTTTTATTTTGTTTTTAGTTATTTTCCATTTTTTAGCTATCCAATGATGGAAGGCATCCTATGAGCATGGTTGGTTGTGCTTTGGGCTTGGTAGACCTTGGTTTGCTAGCTTGGGTCCTTTGGTGGCTGCTGATTTTCGGTTGGGAGCTGATATTGGAGTTCTATTTTTGTGAGCTGAAGTTTAGCTCATTAATTCTAAAAGGTATGAAGTATTGGTGAAGCTCATTAATTCTAAAAGGTATGGTGGAGTGTGGCTTTTCTTTTCCCCTTGCTGCCTTCTCGTTTTTCCCCTGCTGCCTCCTCGGTTTCTCCTCTTAACCCTTCGGTTTTGGTGGTTTTTGCTGTTTCCCCATAAGACCTGTTGGGCTTCTTGTGCCTGCTGCCTTGGTTGCTGGTTTGCCTCTTCGGCTCCTTCCCACCTGGCTGGTTTCGTGGACTTCTGGGCTGTTTTCGTGGCCTTTTTGGCTGGATTGCTGTGGTCTTTTTTTTGTTGTTTCCTGTACCCTTTATGGCTGCTGTTTGGTGACCTTTGGTCTTTCATTTCCCTAAATCTAATTGGTTTAGATGGAGGTGCTATGGCTGTTTGGTTTCCTTATGGTTTGCCTATAAATATATCATGTTTTTGGAAGGAAAAGGTTGTTGAAAATTGCTTGGCATAGCCACCTAAACCCGAGGGTTTCTTCTCTTGGAAAAGCTTGAGAGCTTTGTCCACTTTCTTCTCCTCTTTTCTATAGCTTGCGAGCTATATTCTTCTCGGGCTTCTTACCTCTTCTTCTCTCCACAAGTTACATTCCACCTGTACCTTTCTTCTTGAGCGATTGGTGTTATCGGTTGGCTGATTTGGAAGCATTTGCTGGAGGAGTTGGTTGGACGGTTGGACCTTCTTGCTGTGGTGGATCATTTGGTTTGCTAGCCCTAAGCGCATACTTTACTTTACCTACTTTTCGATACATGCGAGGAAACCGTTCCTACGGTTGTTATGAGGATAGCGACTTTTTATTTTTCTTTTTGTTTCGTTTGGTTTCAAATCTCCTTTGTCTTTTGGAAGTGTGTGGATGATTGCTACTATTTGAAGTTAATTTAAGTAAGTGTTGCCTATTGTTCTCTTTATCTGGCTTTCTCTCTAGTTTGCTTCACCCAATGCACTAGCCCTTGGAAGTTGCTAAAAAACACTTAGGCTCCTTTTAACATGAGGCAAGAGTCGGGGAGTCTCTCCAACATTTGGTCATAGGGTTCCAACATGAGATGCTCGATGTTCAAAGCATGAAACCCACTAGCACATAGATAATGCTCACTCAAAGACTCTGAGAAGATCCATTCCATTATGTGCTTGGCTTGCAATGTCTAAAAACATTGGCCAAGTTGCATGAGTTGACTAACAATCATATCAACATGGAGGAACATAATTATGTAACTTGGCTTCAACCTTTAAGCGATTTCTCTATGATCATCAGAGCAAGTCGTGCCAAGGTATTGTTTCAACACCACTAACTGTACCGAGGGTCTGCCTCAAAAAGGGAGAAATCAACTTATTATATGTGTTGATGGTTAAGATCATAGATACCATTTGCAACGCCTATTACTTCAGCCATCCTCCATGGATGCGCACAGCACCATCAACTCGTTACACGTCCAATGATTACATCTTCTCTAACAATGACAATCACTATATGGAGGATTACCATCGCCATTTTAGCCACTTCAAAGAATTTGTGTCGACATGTTGAAGGATTTCATCCCTTTTTGACATAGGATGATGACTTGAAAAGGCACCAATGAAAGAAAATAACAACAAGCTTATTCCAGCACAAGTGATTCACATCATAGGAATAGCGCTAACACTTCTCAAAGGAGCTAGGGCTGATGCGTCAAGACGAGCATGCCTCAAGCAACTCCTGTTGGTAGAGGTACATACCGCATTTAGTTCGACTTCATGTTCAGCTACGCCAATCACCATCATAAAAGCTAATTATTCTCAAATTGATAATCATTGCAATGACGATATCAGTGTCATGATTTTGATCGTTAGTTACCCAATTGACAACATCTTAACCAATACAAGGAGTTTTTTTAACCTAATCTTTAGACATGTATTTCATCGAAGGATTTTAAATCCTTCAAGGCCGTTGCCAAGGTTGAGCCCCTTCACAGTTTCTCTAATGAATGCGAGGAGATTGATGGACAAATTTGCACTATTGATCGCCTTTTAGTGTGTGTATGTGAGAGAGAGAGAGAGAGAGAGAAGAGAGAGAGAGAGAGTCGACCCTACACCATAATGGCCGACTTAATCATAATTGACAGTTGACACCTCAACAACCCCCAATGCCATCTTTGGCTGACCTCTCCTCAACACATTTAAGGTGATTGTCTCAACTTATCATTTGGGGGTTAAGTTTCCTGCAAGCGGCCATATTTTTACTATTCAAGATTTATTGCAATCTTGGGCATGCTATCTAAAGATAGTCTGATTTGTCCTACAAGAAGTTGTGCAACTTGAGTTCAAAAGGGGAGTTGGCCTTGAAACCTTTGGCGACATAAAAGAAGTTATCCTCTTAGGGAATGACCTAGCGCACACTCGTAGCATAAGCAACTCTTTTGATCCAAAGCAACTTGTCCACTATCTTTGCTCGAACATCGTGGTATTTGCTTTTCTCACATCTTAAATGCCAGGAGTTGACATTAATGTTTCTTATCATCTTTTGAATATAGACAAGTAGGCCAGGTGAATTAAACAAAAGATTTGTTAGGTTGTCATGAATCTAATAGAGTCTATCTACTGCTAGGTCCAAAAGATGCTAGAGGCTAGATTGGATCTCCAATATTGCCATGCTGCAAAAGCCCAACGAGAAGTGAAGGTTGTAGGTCGACTTCACAATATAAAATTATAAATAAGGCTTGTCCCGAGCCCAAGGACACCTACCCACTCCCGCAAGTAGAACCTCTAGTTGACTCTTCAATTGATTTTCTGCCAGGAGCTTTTTTTGTGCATTCTTAAGCTACCTTCACTTAAAATGCATCATGTTGATTAGGAGAAGACTGGCATTCATAGCTGACGATGCATTGTGTTGAAGAGATTATTACATGTGGAGATTGGACACATAGAATCATTCGGTTTTGTCTCTGTGAATAGTAAAAGTATAGTTACTCTGTGAACAGTAAAAGCACAGTTACTGTTCATCACTGCGCTTTTACTGTTCATCACTGCGCTTTTACTATTCATCACTGCTCTTTTACTACACTTTAACTATTCATAGAGAGAAAACTGAACGATTCTCTATGCCTTGTTTCCGCATGTAATAATCTCTCGTTGTATTGATACAATATCATGCCATTTAGATTAAAAAAATAGAGTTAAATTACCAACATATGATGGATTATGCATTCAAAGATCAAAAAAGCCTGAACATAAAAGTTTGCATCAACTACTTGTGTCAATAAATTTTTTTTTTTTTTTGATAAATTTGCATCAAAAGTTATCAAGTTAATGATTCATTCAGAAGTAAATCGTTCTTTTCCTTAATTTTCTTTTCCAAAGCTATTTTGGTATCAAAACTCTCTAAACATAAAATAATAATAATAAATTTAAATGACGCTTAACACTTAAATTATGCTCAATAATAATAAATTTAAATGTTCCTTAAATTTCTCTTTCCAAAGCTATTTTGCTACAACTTAAATAATGCTTTAACACCTTTTGTTTTTTTTTTTAATATGGACATTTGTTTTCTTGTATTACTTTGTTTACATCTACCTTGCAAATTGGTATGAAGCAGTCCCAAGCCCTGTTTGACAAAGAAACTAAATTCTCAGAGAATGCAAATAAGTCATAAAATATCAATCATATTGTTAGAAGTGAGAAGGCTATTTGATTTGCTTAAAAAACGAATGCAAAGTAAATAAAGATGCAGTTTAAAACAATGTATTATATTTGAAATGTTTGAAATTATTTGAATGAGTATAAAAAGAATACATGAGATTACTTTTTTTTTTTATTTGGCTTGAAGTAAAATGAATGCAATATAAAGTTAAAAAAGGTCGTGATTGGCCAACGACATAGGGTGGCTGGCGGCGGCGATCGTCGGTGGTGGGCGGGGGCTAGTTGCGGTGGTCGGCGGGCTACGGCAACAGTGGTGGCCAGTGGCCAGCGACAGTAGCGGTAGTCAATTGCAACCGACAACGGTGGTGGTGGAAGACGGTGGCAGCCGATTACGTCAAGCGGTGGCGGTGGACGATGGCTGGCAGTGACAATATTGGTAGATGCAACTGATAGGGGTGGTGACAAGGTATCTTAGTTGTGGTGAAAATAATTTTCGCTCAAAATTGGATTCATCCAATCAAACGCCATGATTTTTTAAACCACTGCAAAAAGAATATTTTACACTCCCTTTACTTTCAACCAAACAAATCCTAAATATCAAACAAATATGAGGAAATGTGTCTTTATATAGGCGAAGAAAGAAAATATATAAAGTTTAATGTCATAAATGATAAAAAAAGTTATTATTATAATAAATATATGAGATTCTTCTTAAAAATAATTACCACATGCAGTATTCCAAGTATGATAAAATATAACAATAATGCATTTAATTTCTTCTTTTATCTTTTTCAATCAAGGTGCATGTGGGATAATTATTTCACGGCTTTATTTTATAGATCTCTATAATATTGTTATTCTGCTACGATTTTATTATCATTTAAAGAAATCTTTGTAATATGAATAAACTTTTTACAATCAAATCTACCAGATTACAACAGTTATAAGAAATATAATATATACTTTTAAAAAAAATAAAAACTTTATAATATTCACTATAATTTTCAAAAATTATATTTTGGCACAATAATTTCTCAACTAATTTCACAAAGAATTGAAGTTTCCCCAACAAACCTAAGGTTTCTTTTGAGACAGCTTTCTTATTGCTTTCTAAAATAGTTTTTTAGTATAAAAATTTCAAGTTCAAAAAATTTTTGTACTAAAAATCGGCCCAAACGAAGCGAAGTCTTCGATCCAAACATTAGTCTTTTGGGTGCTTCATTCACTTTGAGATTTGTGATTTTTATGACTTGTGAATCAAACGGGATGATTAAATATCAAATGAAGATAAGTTGTTTGTTATTTCTCCTGCAGGCACAAAGCGACAATGAGCTTGCAGAAGCTTTGAATGTGAGAGCTCTGGTCACAGCGATCAAGAACTTGGAAGCAAAGATTAGGATATCTCAAGAAGATGATAGTGATAGCAGCAGGACTGAACCAACATCTCTACAGAATTAACAAAAAAAAAACAGCTAAGTACAGCAATTTTGTTCATAATGCAACGATTATTTTCCCTTTTTAACGAGGAAAAGATAATGGTTTGTTTGTCTCCTTGTAAGAAACAAAGCACAGTTAGCTGTTATCTTTACCGAAAATGGTTAAGATCAGTCTATTTAATTTTATTTACTTGGCTTCAATACAAGTATTTATTTATGTGATCTTTTTTTGGTTAATTTTGAATGTGCATCCAAGCTTATTTATTAAATAAAGGTGGTTCTTTTCATTTTTCTTTAGGTGAAAAGACTGCATCGTTTCATAAAGTTGATTATGAAATTATTATAGAAAAAATAATTTAATTATTCTAATAAAAATAATTTTTTAATATCAAAGTTTTAATAAATAATAATAAGTAATAAATAAATAAAATTATAATTAAAAACTAAAATAGCTAAAATCTTATTCCAAACAAAATCTAAATCTAATATAAAAGAAATTCAACTAATATCAACAATTATTGGTATTTAATGACCTAAAATTTATTCCATATTATTTTTATAATCATTAAAATTATATATATATAGAACACTTAGAAGGCTTACTGATACCAATATATGTAATATATATGAAGTGCTTGAAAATAAATTATTCATTTAAATCATAAGTTACTTCATCAATTACATTATTTTATTTCTTGGTGAAATATTTAATATTGAGTGAAATATCTTATCACATAAACTATATATAATTGGCTTATACATTTTATATAAAAGTTATATTTAACATTAAAATATATGCAAGAAAAAATATTTTTTAAATAAATTAATATTAATAATATTTCTATATATTTTAAAATTTTGAGCATTATATAAATAAATATAAATTTACATATTTTATGATATTTATGTAAATGACCCTTTAATAAATTATAATTTTCAAAGGCTGGCATAACATTATAGACTGTCACTTCAAAAAAAAAATCAAATAAAATTTTGTTTACAACCATGAAAAACATCTAATCATAAAATATTTGAAAACTAACAAAGAAAACAAAATAAAAATAATATTATAACAGTGTAAAGCTATGAAAAAACAATCTCAAATGTACCTTCATCCAATAATAACCAGAATTACATCTAATAATAACCAGAATTACAGATGATTCTGTCTCACCTTCAGAATGGCCTTACCTCATAAGATTATTCTGTGCGGACACCATGGAGAGAATCGTACGATTTTCTCTCTCTACAATAAAAATGCTATTACTACAGCAAAACGTAACTCACTACACTTTTATTATAGACAAAGAAAAAATCAAACGATTCTTCCAACCGATGTCCGCACAAAATAATTTGTCCAGTAACACAGATTATTTCACAGTTTCCAAAGAGCCTGAGCTTGTGGCTGCGACGAGAATTTATTCTGTCCGGATTACTGCGTATGAGCTGTGTATTTACTGCGTATTTTTTAATACACAGTAAATAAGCAATAAATCAATAATACACATTAAATACGCACTAAATACTCACTAAAAACGCAGAAAAAAAAAATTATCAAAAAATACGCAGTATCCGGACGTCCGGATATCCGGACAGAATGATTTCTCCTATAAAAGGGAACTGCAATTGGACGGCAAAGTTGATATATGTTGACATCACATCACAATCTATCAGCAGAAAACATTTCTCGAGGAGTCATCCAATGGTAAATTTATGAAACCAATAAATTCTGCTTGATTCAACAGAAGGGAGAGCAGGCATAGATGAGCAGATATCAAACAGAAAACAAAAAAATCCAGGCCAAACAAGGTTAAACATATTAATTCTGAGCCACAGGTAGAAATTAAAAGTGCAAGAATAAGGGTGAAAATAATTTAGAATTCAATAATCGACTGATATCTTAATCCCTCACTGTGGTTACATGTAGCAGAAAAATGAAGTCCTAAAGAAAATGCCAAAATTCACAAACAAATTTGTTGATAGGCAAAGTAAATATCGATGTGCGAGGATAAGTTGGTAGGTTCAAATGTATATATGCAATGAAAACAAAAAAAAATTGATGATTTAATAAACTTTCAAGTAGATGTTAGCTCAGCTTTAAAGACTAAATGCAAAATAAGAGTAATGTTGTGCTGCCCAATTCACGAAAAATTATTACGTGCGGATACCGAACGTGTCTGGACGCCAATCAGGAGCCACCACATCACTCAATACACAATACATTGCTTGACGTGATGGCTCTTTATTGACCTCCAGATACGTTCGGAGTCCATACGTAATAATCTCTCATAATTCACAGCCCTTTTTGTAAATTGAGATGAGTGTAATGCACGGTCACATAAGATTATTAAACTCTATTTTTCTTTATTTCTTAATGACAACACATAAAGAGTTTATTTGAGAGCTATGTGTTCAACAGCATAGCACTTTTCAAAAGGTACTTCTTCTCATCTCAGCCATAAAACCTGAAACAAAAATCAAATATATATTAAGGGGACTGAAATCAATAAATAACCATCCACAAGTCTCTTTATTTGGCTGATAATCATTGGCAGAAATAAGAATAGAATCAACCCATAGCAAAAACATTAAAAAGAAGTAAATTTTGGACCAATTAGGTAAGATGATAAGTACCTATAATAGAAAGAAACAAAAATGCTATGTTGCCAAACTATAGGTACTAAAAAGTATTGATATGTTATGACTAAAAAGAGATAGAAAGAGGGAGAGATAGGGAGACAGGGAGGAAGCTTAATCACCTCATGGGGTTGTACATTACACTCATGTCAACTCACCAGGATGTTTTTTGGGTTGAGTTGGACAAATTGGGGCAATGTAGAGTTACTCTAGAAAGACAATTAATCATCTGGATAAATATCTATTCATAAAGGGACCACATCTCGGACAGCAGAAACTATAATCACTTTCCATAATATGTTGCAATAAATTTATACAAACAAAGTAAAGTCATGAGATAGTAGCAAGAAAAAGTATAAGTCATCAATAAGCAAATAATTCACACTAGTAGCCAAGTAAAATTGAAGACCATGAAAAGCAGCAAAGCAAGGCAAGCTTAAGCCACCACCAAAGCACCAATTAACATACAACAGCAACAAAGGGAGCCTACCATTCACAGGAGCTATCCCTTAAGTTATAATCTCAAGCTAACATTACATAAAAGACTAATTAATAGACAATGAGAAGAGACGTGCATTCCAAGAAAAATTGAAGAAAATACAAGAGACATGAAGGAAAAGCTTAAGACCCTAAAGCTAATAGAAGAGAAGAGGTCAGAACCATGACTACACTTGATTTTCCAAACTAAGTAGAGGAGCTAGAGCCAGGTCCATTCAGCATCTTGTCCACTTTCTGAAGAAGGCCCTGCATCTCACCAACCAGATTGTCCCTTGCCTCAGGTTTCAACCCATCCGAAGATGAACCAGTAATGTTGACCGGGGAAGAAGACCAAGCAAGGGTCGAAATCATTGTTTCTAGGCTTTTTCTGATGTATGGAAGTGCAGGCTTAACAGCTGCAGACTTTTGATCAGGACTTGGCTGTGAAGGAGAGATAACATCAGAAATTTGCAGTGAGGTGGAGACAAGATCATGATTTGTCTGTGAAGAATTGACGAGGTTTTCAGACAAGTAATGGAGGCGGTAGGTGGCAACCGATCCATAGGGGCCAGCTTTATCTTTAAACGCATTTTCAGCATCTGCGACATTTGCAAACACGACACGAGCTGAGTTTGATTCTTCAAACAACTCAATCCCGGTGTCGATCAAAGCACCATACTTGCTATATGAGGTAATAAGATCTTCTATAGAAGGAATAGCAATGCCGGAATGAAAGGTCAACTGAAGAGCAGCCTGTCTTCCATAAATAGGGTCAACCCTCTTGGCCTTCCTCCGTCCAGGTTTCACTTTATGAGGACCAGCACCACCCTTCTTCTTGGGACCTGATTTACCTCCTTCAGGACATTTAGTATCTCCAACGCCCATGTTCTGAAAACTTTTGCCATTAGCATCTTCCTTACTTCCTCTCTTTTTCTCATTCATTAAAACTGGTTTCTGTGAATTTATAGCAACATTCTTGCAAACTTTCTCCTTTTTTTTAGAACCACCATCATGAAAACTGCTTACAATCTGTAGATCCACATTCACTGGTGTTTCTCCATTGGCATCATTCTTGCATCTTTTCCTACCCCGTCTCTGTTTGCATTCACCTGAAGCATCTACCATATGGAGATCTGAATCAGCTGGAGCTGTTTTGCTGGTTCCATCGTTTAACTTCTTCTTTTTCCTTCTAGGCTTTTCTTTCACTTTGCCTTCATCTAAAGAATTGGCAAGAAAATGATCTGAATCAACAGGAGCTCCTTGGTTGGTTCCATTTTTATTATTTCCAGTCTTTTGTTCTGTGTCGCCTTCATCTAAACCATCTTCCATGTGTAAATCCAAATTAATGGTAGCTCCTTGGCCTGCCCCATCTTTTGATGTCTTCTTCCTTCGAGGCCTTTGTTTCTCCCTATCATTCTTCTTTTGTATAGAATCCAAGTCATTACACCTGTCAGTTCCATTCTTGCGACTCCTCTTTAGTTCTTCAGGATCCAGCTTAGTTTTCTGATCTGCTCCACGCTTGCTATTACTCTTCCGCTGTTTAAAATCCAAATCAGTTTCCTTGTAAGCTCCATACTTGCTATTCCTCTCATTGCGCTCACACTTCCCAGAATTATCCACGGCATCTTCAGTTTTAGCTATAGATTCATGAACCGGTTTCTTGTAACCCTCAAGGTCATCACCTCCAGAGTAGTTAGACTTTCTATAAACAGCAAAAAAGTACTTGATAAATTTTGCAGCTCGGTTCCCTTTCAGATGAAGAGGATTCTCTGCGGCAGCAACAAACTCTGAAAAAAACTCACTAGTCTGCATCCTTTCAATTTTCGGCAAAAAACTCTTATCATCATCTTCTTCGCCGCTGTGATCAGTAAAGTATCCAGCTTTTCTTGGAGTCTTCTCCTCCAAATTCTTTGGTAAGGTTGCCAAAAACTTGCCCATCTCTCTCAAATTAGTATATGGAGGTGACAAATACTTGCTCTTCTTCCTTTCCCTTCTCCCTGTGCTAGAGCCAACCTCTTCTTCTGCCTTCAACACTTCAAATTTTTCCTTGCTCTTGCGCTTCTTCGACCGCAAAATCCTCTGCTCCACCACCACCTCTCCCTCACCCTCATCATCATCAACCTCTAATACATCCAAATCCATCTCGGCAATTGGCTTTGGCATGCTTCTCCTCCTCCTCTTTGACACCCCTATAACCAAGCCCTCCTCTTCTTCCTCCTTGCCACCAACCATTTCCACAGGCAGCGCATCAAGATCAATCTTATCAACCAAATCCTCCATCGCTCGTCGTCTATGAAACTCCCACGAATCTCCCTGCATCAAAATCTTTCCAAAGGCAAACACCCAACTCTTCAACTGCAGAGTCTCGAGCACATTCACCACAAAAACATCCCTCGCGGCATCCATAATCCAATCCATAAACTCCATCACCGAAAGGTTAGCAATAGGAACCTTTTTGCTGCCATCTTCTAGCACTGGCTTCGGACGAGCGTCAATGGGCACACAATGGCATGTCATCTCCAGCCCCAGACTTCTTGCAATCTCCTTCATACAGCTTTCAAGAGCACGCGCAAAGCTACTCGAGTTGCTCTGCCTAGACATTTCATCAAACACCTTGAGAAAAGGTTTCAGTTGCTTTGGTTCGCACCAGGCCAAGGTGTCGTAGTCTCCAAAGTAAGAGACTAGAACAGATTCCTTTTTCATCTCAGGCGAGACAAGCGCCGGCCACCATAACGGGCCTTTGACTTTTGCCCAGACGAACTCGCCGGCGACGAAAGGAGTATCCACAACAGCATTGTACTCCGTCTGCGCTAGGGTTTCCGCTCCAAGATCGGAGCTTTCAGTGGGGAGCGGATCGGGGGTTAGGGTTTCGGAGGGTACAAGGTTTTCCATTTATGCTCGACGGAGGAAGATGGCAAAAAAGGGCCGGGTGGATAGCGAAAAAACAAAGGTAAAAATATAAATTTGGGATGGGGGAAGTGACGAAAAGGGGATTGCAAGGGGAGTGGGATATGTAAAATTACCTGAAATAATGGATTTTTACGGAAATTCCATCGTGATCTTCGCGCCGGCGGCGAGGGCAAGAGTGAGAGCGGAGGAGTGTGAAGGAGATGGAGAAGAAGAAGGCAGTGCAGCACCAAGGAATTATGCGAGCTAAGGACGTTGTGCAGGTGATTCAATCCTATGCCAACTCATGCGATCATAATTTCATTTACAGTGGCTGAAATCAGTTAAAGTGCTTTGAGATTCGTGTACTTTGAATTTATCCGCGACCCAGAACAGCTGGATAATCGTGTACTATGGAAGCTTCAAGGTATTCGATCTACTTCAATATTCGTGCAAACTTTTGATGGACCAGACTCAGATTTCGACTCGGTCGAGACCGAATCAAATTTAATAATTTATGCCCAATTTTAAATAAAAATTAGAATAATATTGTTACACATTTTCCTAAACCCTAATAGAGTAATGTTAACAATAAAAATAATTTTGATCTTATGTTTAAAGTTTGTTCCATTCAAAATGGTAAGAAAAAAGAGTTTGATCTTTCTTCCTAGCTCTCACTCTTTCTCCATTGAATCCTTTTTAATTCATATAAGTTTCTCAGCTTCTTCATTGATATGAACATCAAAACTTTCACTTCATTTATATGTCAATGCGCATTAAGCTCATTTATCCGTCAAAAATTTCATTTTGTGTACGAAAACAACAAAGATGAAGTCGGCCTTTCTTTTGAGCTCTCACTATTTAATCGTAAAAAAAAAGTTTAGTTGAATCGTTTCGGTTCTTACATGTTTTTAAGTTCAACCACCGACCTCTATTTTATAGGGCGATTTTGAGATAAAATTCGTTGGTTCTTTTTTTCATCTCTTATTTTAAATAATGGCTGGTTGTTAAAGTTTTTTTTGTAAAACTACTGTATAATAGTTGTAAGGAAAGTAGATCGTTTAAAAGTCGTGAAAATTATAGACTTTTTTGCCTTTTTAAGAAGTCGCATGATAAGGCTTCGTTTGGAACAGATTTTTTTATTGTTTTCTACAATAGTATTTTAGTATAAAAAATTCTTGGAAACAGCAAAAAAACTTATGATCAAAAGCTATTTGAAATCCGTCTTAAGCCTTTTATAGCTATCACAATAGTAAGTTATAAAAAAAACACTTTTTATCCTAAATTTTTTTCAAAATTGCAAGAAAATCATAGCAAATTAGAATTTCGACAGCTATTTGAAAGTAGATCTATAAGAAAACTATGTCAAATAGATTGTAATCCTACGCAACAAAGTATGGTCACCTTCTTGCAGTTAGCACTGCTCCTTATTAAAGGAACCAAAATTTCTAATGCTTGAATGTGTTATTCAACTAAGAAACAATGTGAAATAGCAAAAGCAACTAATAAAAAAGATATGGAAACAAAAGAAACTTCTTTTCAGACACTTTGATAGGATGAGGAGGGAGAAGTTTGGAACCAAATAGCTTATTAGCAACTTGATCTTGTTCTTAGCTCTTTGTTCAAGTTATATAAGTCTTAGATATTCATATGTGGAGAGATTTCAACTTTATATGCAAGAAACTTTTTTTTTTTTCATAAGAAGAAAAAAAATTAAATTCATATGAAGCTACAAAGAATTATGATCTTTGAAATTTTGATTATGGTGTTAATTTTGACACATCTGTCTAATATTGAATCCCTGGAGATCATCAAAATCGTTTCCTAAAACATCGAGGGAGCTCATCGATAAACTTCTTGTCAAAATCATTAGTATATTTTCTTTCGAGATAGCTATAAAAAAAATATTATGTTTAAGTGATTTATCAGCATAAGAATTCTAAGCAAACGTAACGCTGAGGTTATCTATTTTTATTCTTTTATTAAGAAACTTTTTATGAAATATTAGCATTGATGAGAATTCTCATTTTATTGGGCTTTAATAATACAAATTAACTTATTTGTTAAAGGAAAAAATTTAAGAAGTTATAAGAAAATTATATGAATTTTTTAATTATTTTAAATATAAAGTTATGAATAACCTATTCTGCAAAATTATTAACAAAAATAGTTTATTGCCTTTTTAAAATTTCGTTTAAATATATATTTTTTAGCCTTAAGATTTGTTTCTTCTGCGGCTATAAAATCCACCACCGCTTACTAGTACCCAAAACCAAAAGGAGTGAAAACTGATAGGTTCGATTGATAGATCAGAGAGAAGAAAAATCGGGAGAATGATGCTGAGGGCCGGAGGAAAGCGACTTCTAGGGTTAGGGTTTGTGCGTCAGGTGGCTGCTACGCCTGCCGCAGCGGCAACGGCGGTTCGGAGTTACCACGAGAGGGTGGTGGATCACTACAATAACCCTAGGAACGTTGGAGCCTTTGACAAGAAGGATCCTACGGTGGGAACGGGGCTGGTCGGGGCCCCGGCGTGCGGCGACGTCATGAAGCTCCAGATCAAGGTCGACGATAACACGGGAGAAATTGTGGATGCCTGTTTCAAGACCTTTGGATGCGGTTCCGCCATCGCTTCTTCCTCCGTTGGTATGCTTTTAGTTATAATGGGTTTTTTGTTTTTCTCTTTCTTTGTTTTGTCCCGAGCGGTTGTCGCATGATTGGGGTAAAAGGCGGCTGCTTTTGCTAATTGTTGGGGATTGAGGTTGCTTTGTGAGATTAAATATGCCAGATGTATTTGTGCATGGATTGTAAATACGGGGAGAGAAATTTAGTTAAGGGGTTTGGGTACAAGTAGGATTAATTCAATTAGGATTTAGCAAATCCTGTCAATCTGGATCTAGCAATTTTTTCAGTATTTAAGAGTTAAATGAATATAAAATTTCAGAAACTATCCAGAGGTTGGTATTGATCTTTTGTTATCCTCCAAATTGGTCCTAATTAGTCCTATGTTAATTAGTCAAGAGGATAATAAAGCCAATTTATACTCTTGTGAAGATAACTAATTTTTAATGTTCTTACAATTGATTTTTTTTTTCATAATTAGTGTACCTGATATCATAAAACTATTTAAGACTCTGTTTTTAGAAAACATAACCGTTGAATCATTAATTAATTTTACTCCTCCCATTGAATATTGCCTACATTCTGATATTTATTAAGTTTATAAATACGTTAGTAATTTCTTATGAAAATGTGATTCAAAGCTTAACCCTACCTCTGATTTTTCAAGGCAAACTAAAATACAATTTAGTAATAGAAACACTTTTACGTCCACAACTACAGTCACCATAGTAGAAGATGGAAAGAAAAAGTGAATCAATCACCTGAGAACTTATGAATTATTCTTTGTTGCATTTTTAACATGGCGTTGATGATTGTATGGCTTGACAGAGGATTGCAGTTGAATCATTTCCTCCTCAAAATCTGATGAGCTCTCACCTCGGTTGTCGAAGCATAGTTATGAGGTTGATCTTGAGGAAGGGATTGCAATGGACTAGCACAAGAGGAAATTACAGATCGTGAGATAGTAGATAAGAAAGTAAGTCATTGGTGAGTGAGATTTGTTAAATCCAACTTCCCCCACTATTTATCAATTAGGTTAATGCTTAAAAAAATGAAGCTAAAACATGATTGAAGTTGGCTGTCGGACTTACATGGCCTCAAAAACTATTTTGCAACATTCAACCTAAATTCTTGTTAAATCTTGTAACCAAATAGCTCCATAGGGGCTTTTTGACTAAATTAGGATCTAGTAAATACAATGAAATTGAGTTTAGTAAACTTCAAGGTGTTAAATCATGAAAATTGTATGGTATGATGTTTTTAAGTGTGGTTATATCTTGCCAAATTGTTTGGCTTTTGATTTCAATATGTAGGTTTTAAATGCCTTTGAGATTTAACCAAAACAATAAAAATGATGCTTTAAAATGAAGATAAGATGAATTTCACACGCTAATATGCGTCTAACAGTTTTAGAAATTTTGAATCAGCATCCAATATTATTCATGGTTTATCACGGTGACCATAAAATGAATGTGTGGCGGTGGTGGTGATGGAGAGGTGACCTTCATTGCTTCATGAACAAACACCCTCTCGCATAGAAACCCTTTAAAGGATTTCAGAATGAAATACTAACATCGTTGTCGTCAAATCGAGAAATTCGTTATATAACTTCAAAGGCTTGAAAAATCACAATAGAGTCATTTGACTCATTGCATATCATTTAACTCTTCTAAATTATAAACAAGATCTTGCCCGCTTTAAAAAATATACTACTTATTTGAATTGAACAATGTTGGGAGAAATCTCTGCTATCTAAATGAATTTTAGAGAAAATTTGAACCTAGGTCATGGATGATTTGGAAAAAAATAAAGTAATATACTAAAAAATAATTTTCTTTTACTTTGTATGGCTTGCAACAATAATCCTGGAAAAAAATACGATCCACAAAATTAATTGCTTCACCAAAGCTTGTGAGAAGCAATTCAAATTTCGATTAAGGGTAGTATGTTTGGAAAATGAAACACACCTGATAATTCAACAGAAAATGTAACCCTTGATCCAATTCTTCCCATTGAACCATAGATCAGCTAGCAGTATATCTACTTGGATCTAGGGCTGACCACAGGACAAAACCAAAAATATTATCGCAAAAGCTCTATAGCGGTGGCTAGCGAAGACCACTAGCGAAGGAGATGAGAGCGAAGCAATAGTTAGTAGTGATTGACGATGAATACCTTAGAGGAAAGAAGCATGAGTGAGAATGGTTTCCGGGAATTCATGCAAGTCTTTTTTTTGTGATTTATTTTTTATTTTATTTTTTGTTTATGAAAAACATTGTATTTTATTAGCACTAACTTATTTCTTTTGTTGTACCTTTTTTCTTCAGCTACTGAATGGGTGAAAGGGAAGCACATAGAAGAAGTTTTGTCCATCAAGAACACGTGAGGGCTTCCTTCCTTTTCCATTAAGTGTTTTTTCTTTTTCAGTTCATGCTCCATCGTATGGTTTGCGCTTGCTTGATAATATTTTACTAGACTACTAGTGAGATACATGCTTTATGCGCATAAAAATAATTACAATCAAGTTTAATAGTAATTTTTTTAAACTCAGTTTAGGAAATTTGAAATATGAAATGAACAGTGTCATCAAGATGGCATATTTTTTATGTCACCATCCTATTAGTTATTAATTGATTCTTATTATTTTGATGCTCCTCGAGCATCAATTTTCTTGTCCAAGTAATAAAATGTAATTACATAAACAAACTCGTGATATTTAAATTTGAAAAGCAGTAACTTACTGGTGAAATTGAAATGATGTGGTGTGGGTTTGGACGATAGTTAATTGCAATATATTATATACTGAGTTATACTTCAAAGTGAAGGCCTATTGATTTAATTTGTATGTGACAAAAAAAGAATCACTGTGTATAAGTAAAAATTTAACTAAAAGTTTCAAATTATATTGAAGAGTGCAAAGTATATAGACGAATGCGCTTACCATGCTCCCAACAAGCTCTGTGCTTGTCCTCCACTTTGATCCATGAAGCAAACCAAGTCCTCTCTACTCTAACAAAAACTTGTCTAGTTGATTCATCTCCACTATCCCATCATTCTCTTTCCTTCTCAAGCTCCTTTGTGGCTGTTACCCTTACCATGGCAATCTCTCTGCTTCAACTTACGTGCTGATTATGTTTGGATGCTCCACCACTGCTGCACTGGTGCAAATGCTGTGGACTAGACTTCTCTCCAGTTTCAACTTTCTCGGTGATAGTGATGTGGATATTCTTGCTTCTTTTAATCTCCCTCCATCCTGCCTGTTCTATAAATGCATTGCTTTGACTCCTCTCTTCTTCTATATCTATCTCGTCTTGCAAGAAATAAAGGCATCCACTAGTTTGCATCGAATAGTATGCTGGCACGGGGAATAGTGCATCTTCTACTGTCCTGCATCCACTCTGCTGCCACTGGCTGTTCGTTGATCGCGTGAATATGCCTTTATAAGTTTATCAGGGAGAGATGTGCATAGATCTTTTTCTTATTGTGGTAGTTTCAATTTTGTGCATTCAGTCAACCTCTTCTAGCATCCTTATCCAATCACTTTTGCCCTTTTTTAATTTAGTTAGCTTAATGATTGCATACAGAGTATGATTTTAAAATCTTGGGTTTTACTTGTTTGTTGGTTGGATGGATCACCTTCCTCTCTCATCAGAATTATTATATAGCAATAGATTTGATTTTTAGAGCATTGATACCCTTTATGCATGCATTCCATGAAAATGAGAAAGTTTCAGTTTTCATCTATTCTTGCTTGCTCTACCAAAAAATTTGTTAGTAGCTTTCCCTATCTTGGTGCGCAATGATGTAGTTTGCATCTAATTGACTACTGAACTGAATTGCGAAATAATGTTGGATAAGAAGCGAGTTGGATGGTGACAGGCTGTGTGGTTTTCTATTAGTTGGAGTCTGCTTAAACTAATAAAGATGTTTCATGGGCCCTTTAGAGTTAGCTTCTTGTCTATTTTGTTACTTTTGAAGCGCTGATATTGAATGATTTCATACTAGTTCTCTGAATGATTTCATACTAGTTCTTCCTAGAAGTCGCTTCCTTTTGCTGGTGACTTAATTTTGTCGTAAGGGATTGCAAGTTATAATGCAATGACTTCTGCATGATCAGATTTCAAATTTTTTGCATTTCATCGGAAAAAAATTTCTCATGAAGTATTGCTTGATTAATTAATGACCATGCTTAAATGAATATTTAAGATAACTATAGGAAATATCAGAGTCTGAATTTAATTTCTTTTGCAGGAATAAAGCTGTTTTTTTTTCTTCCTCTACTTAGGTTGCTGTGAATAGAATAAACAATGAGTTTTCTTTGTAGTCAGTTTATGGTTATTGTATGGTTGTGAATGTTTCTCATCATAATTTTGATTGGCCTAATGTAGCACGCTGCTTCCAAGGTTTGTTTTCTGGCTTCAACTACTGAATTCTTTTTATATATTATTATATATTTATATAATCCTCTCTCCCTCTACCCATTGCCGTCAACTGGTATTTTACTCCATTTTTTGCATTCGTTGAGAGAAATGTGACCCTTGTATATTGATTGATAAATATTATCTGTATAATAGGTTTAGGTTAATCTCCTGTTCTTAACAGTGATTTGTTAAGAACCAATCTAGTCCTTTCATTCAAAATAGTTGATAACTTAGACTGGTTCTGTCAATGCAAACTCTTTCCACACTAATCAATCAGATATTTACTTTCGAAGAACTAAAATCCAATTCACAATTTATTTCCTATAAATTTTTTCTCGGCCTTATTTTCTTTCATTTATTAGTTTTAAGGGGTGGACCTGTATGTGAGACTTAGGTTTTCATTTGGGATAGCTTTCTTATTATTTTTTTAAATCATTTTTAAGCAGAAAAATTTCTTAAATATAAAATTTTATACTAAAAAGCTTGTTTTAGAAAGCAGTAAGAAAGTTATCCCAAATAAAGCCGTAGTTAGCTTCATTATGACTGTGATCCATAGGGAAATTTTAAAGCCTTTGTCCCACTACGTGGGGTCGGCTACATGAATCTTTTTTCTCCATTGTGTCCTGTTAAAATTCAAATTCTCGTTCAAATCTGATGAAGAAAGATCATTCCTAATATTTTATAACCAAGTCTTTTTAGGTCTACAGTCTATCTGTACCTTTCTTAATATAAGTCAAATCTAATATCTCTACTTTCCTAACTGGGTCATCGGAAGGTTGTTGTTTTATGTGACCAAATCATCTAAGGTGACTCTCTCTAATCTTATCTTCCACCGGAGCTACTTCAATAAAATGAGAAAGGAAAAATTTTATGTCATGATATTTGATATAAATTTGATCATGATTTTATAACCATTGTAAAATTTACTTGCTTGAGTGATTGATCAGTTACTTAGTGCATTGTTCTCAAAGTAAATTCAATGACTATAAAGCACGTCCTAATCAAATTTAAAATCATGACATTCTTCTGTGTTCTTATTAGCAGCCAATTCCTCCTCTGTATTATTTTATAACCCTCGGTTTTGTTTATCAATGAATGCTTAAATCATTTGAGATGTTGGGGAAGTGATTCCAACTCACTAATAATATCCCTTTTTTTTTTGGTCTCATTATTTGATGCAGAGAAATCGCAAAACATCTCTCACTTCCCCCAGTTAAGCTTCATTGCAGCATGCTTGCAGAGGATGCGATCAAGGCGGCTGTCAAAGATTATGAAAAGAAGAGGGACAAATTGGGACACAACAAGGAGTCTGCGTTGGACACAGCAGAGAAGGCCGCTAATGCCTAGAATTTTCTCCTGTAAATCTGAGCTTACAAATATATGCTTTGTTTCCACATGAAATCAGGAATTGGTATAGGCCGATGGAAATTATGACTTTATGAAGCTTTAGGAATATTTGATCGGTGTATTAAAATATTACCATAGGTCGTTGTACTGTTTTCTAAAGTTTGCTGATGATATATATGACTGCTATGAAAACATCATGACTCTTTTTATTCATATTTCTGTGTGTTTTTCAAATGCTAGTATTATAGGCTCAACAAATGTGATGTTACTTTATGCTCATATTTCATTCAATCGGCTTTCCATAATCAACTTATGCTTCGTTTGGTATAGCTTCTTTGCTGCTTTTTATAACGATTTTTTAGTAAAAAATTTCTTGAATTAGAATTTTTAATATTAAAAAGCAGTTTTATAAAGTAGTAAAAAGTTGTACCAAATGAAGCCTAAGGTTTTGTTTGGAATAGCTTTTGTGTTGTTTTATAAAGTAGCTTTTAAATACAATAATTTTTTTAGAAATTTTTGTATTAAAAAGTTGTTTTAAAAAGCAGTAAAAAAGTTGTCCCAAATAATTGTAGGGAGCAAAGATCTAAAATGCCAGGTATCTTTTATCACCTTCATCTACTTGTAGATCCTTTTCATGTCATTCATTGCTTATGATCAGTATTTTTTTTCTTTGTTAAATTCATGCTGATGAGCTTATATGCTTTGATAATGTTAGAAGGTTTTTCTCTGCCCCAAGAATTAGACGATCTTGCAGTTGTAAAAATGGAATGGTAGTTTACTTGACGGTGGAGGTCTAAGTGAGAATATAGGCTGAGGCTGAACCTCATACAAATTTTGTGTTGTCTCTTACTTGTTTTTGTTTTTGTATTTATTTTTTTATTCAAGGCTGTTTATTTATTACAAAACAAAATTCTAGTTTTACACAATTTTAATTGATTGCAAATCTAAATATTAAAAAAATAACAATCGATTTACCCCCCTTTTGATTTTTTGTACTCTTTAATATCACATTTATCATTGATTCGAGAAATATGCAATCATCATAGCATCTCAATCATAGGATGATCAATCTTAGTAGGATTTGATTAAACCTCGTTTATATTGCTTCATTTTATCAAGAAATATTTTGATAAATAATATCAGATATGTTAAACATTTTGGTGAATTTGTTAACATTTTTTTCGTAGGTTAACATCATTAAATAATCCTCTGATAAATAATAGATGATAGGTCAAATATTTTTGATGGATCTATGAATCTCTTCTATACAAGTTAATATTAAAGTAACGCTTTTGATAAATAATCTTAGAGTAGTCAAATATTCTTGATTGATTTATCTTATACATCTTATGTCATAGCTTAAGGTGTAGGGTGACACTTTATACTAATAATTTGAGGGAGGCATACTTTTTCAAAGAATCTTTTATGATATTTCTTAGCACAAATAAGAAGTTTGGTTAAAATAAGAGCATTTGTCAAGCCTATCACTATTATGACAAAATGTTAATCATTCTTACACCAAATAAAAAAATGTATATGCATTCAGAAAGGTTTAGCCCCCTTTGATGGAACAAGTTCTTAGAATATCTAATAATTATAACATAAAAGATTGAGATTTTATTAGTTATCATATCGTCCAGCTACTTGATTGTAAACATCCACCAAGCTTGTATAAAGAAGCATATACTTAGTGGTTTTACAAATAAGAAGTCTTATTCTAAGGCCATATATAAAGCCATTGAGTATATATGATAACAAATAATCTTTGTCAACATCATAACAGATTTTATGGAGTCTTCTATAGCCTTCAAAATCTTATATTAACTTCTAATAGGCGGTCGCTTCTCCCATAAAGGTTTATTATAGTTTTCAAAAGAGCTTTGCCTGGGTTGCATCACATCTCAAATGATTCCAATGACATTAAGGCTGACATTGATGCTTACATTGGGGATATTAGAGTACAAATTTTGAGAACAAGTGCAAAAGATGAACTTGATCAGGTCTAAATTCAATTCGTCATATGAGAAAAGAAAATGCCTCTTTCAAGGGAAGATAAAAGCTTTACCATATGGACTAGAAGTCATGAAAATCATCAGAAGACCAATATCGGATCGCTGCCAACCAACCCCATTAAAAGACTACAGCTACTCGATTACCTTCACTACTATCGTCGCCTGACTAATACTATTAGATAGTTGTCACTTGGCCTCAACCTTCCCTATGCCTTTCACCCTACGTTGACTCTACGATATTTTCTATTAGCTCCCATACTTCTGTATTCTTGCCATCTCCAAATTAAGGGACATGTTGTAATAGCTCAAACTCTTACTTATCGAGATATTGTTCACTTTGGTCTAAGAGCCTCACAATTTTGTTCTGTTGGTGTAACTTCTCAGAAAGTTACCCATCCCAGGATTTCTCTGGGATGAGCACGTTTAACTGCGGAGTTTTCTAATGAAATTCCGACCGTCATACCAAAAGGCGCATCGATGTTTAAGAATTTAACTTCTTTATACTCAAGAAGTCCACAATCTCCCCTATTTAAGTAAATAATGTATCCATTAATATTTTTATCTCAGAATCATCCACCAAACAGATAGGATTCTAGAGGTGCCCCCGCAAATTCAAGTGGTGACTCTCACAACATAGCACTTTGTCTCATACATGGTTCAAGAGGTGGTTCTCATGGTGTAGCACTTTGTCTTGTATAACACTTAGTTTTCATCTTCCGGCTGATGTATTGCCTTAATATCATTTTGTAACAGCCCAAACTCTTAATCATCGAGATATTGTCCCTCTTTGGTCTAAGGGCCTCACAATTTTTCTATTAGTGTAACTTCTTAGAAGATCACTTATCCAAGATTTCTTATAGATAAGCATACTTAACTATAAATTTTCATAGTGAAATTCTGACTATTGCACAAAAGACGTCTCAATGTTTAATAGTTTAGCCTATCTATGCTTATGGGGTTTCACACATGTAAACCTTTGTAATCAATGTTCAATAGTGTAATCATTTCAATTCAACAGGGCCTCATGATTTTTCTCATTTTTTTAACTTTTCACATAAGAAATTTGATGTTGCAAGTGTTCTTTTCATATATCTATTTGTGTGCTAGATTACTTTCATGAAGGTAAGATGCAAACTCTCTTATTTTAACACAACAAATTTTTTAGCTGGCAACTATATGCATGTAATGTAAATAAAAATCATAATTAATAATTACAATTAATATAATTGATTTGGATAAGTTCAAAATTTAACTTAAGATTAGGAGTGAAAATCACAACTACCATCGTTCCACGATCTCTCTCTCCGTCTCTCTCTCTCGCAAGCTGAATGCATCTAATCATTTGAGGCATTCAGAACTTACCAAATAATTTGGCGCATTTAGAATTGGTCAAATATTTTGCGATTTCACAACTTTTTAAATTATTCCCCAATTATGCTTCATATGCTAATTTAATTTTTAAACCCGCTCCAATTTAAAATTTCAACTTTAGCTGGACCCCATAATTTTTCTCCTTATTGAATTTTTCACATAAGAAATTTGATGTTGCTTGTGTTCTTTTGATATATCTATTTTTGTACTAGATACTTGTGAGAAGGTAAAACGCAAAACTCTCTTATTTCTAACACAACATATTTTTTTAGCCAACAACCATATATATTTAATATAAACATAAATCACAATTAATAATTATAAGTAATATAATTTATTTGCATAAGGGCCCGTTTGGCAACAATAAGTATTTAACTTTTGTGGTATATAGTAAATCATGTAAATCCTGATTTTCATAAATCTTACTAAAGCTAAATTCTGAAAAATTATTTGACAGTATAAATGTTAAATCCTGTTAAATCTTATAAAACTGTTTGACAATATAATCCAGTATTTAATTTGATTTATTCATTTAAAATTCAAATTCATTTTATATTTTAATTATCATCAATAATTTATAATTATAAATAATATAATTAAAAATTAGTTTAATTATCAAATAACTTAACAAATAATATAATAATCTTTTAGAATATTAATTATCTAATATCATCTAACTGAACTAATAATATAACTTAGGGATATTAATTAGTTAATAATCTAATTACTATTATAAATATTAATAACTTAACTAATTATATAATTAACTACTACTATTTAGAGTAGTTATTAAATTATTATTAATTTAGAATATTAGTTATCTAATTTATTATTGAATTATTACTTATATTATTAATTATCTAATTAATTATTATATTTTAATTAAGCTCTTCTCTTCCGATAGCGTAACTAATTTCTACGGTGTACTTTCTGCTTCTCCATTTCTTCGTTGCAGTTGGGACTTCGCGTGCGGTAGGTTTGAACGTATCGGACGTCTTCGCCTACTTCGACGACGTTCCTTCCCGTCGAATCGGAAGTCGCGACAGTTCGCCATTCTTCTTGTTGGATCGGAAGTAGCGACGGAAGCTTGCTCGCTGCGAAGGTAACTATCTTTCTCTTTTTCGCGCGCTTATTCGGTCAGATACCTTAAAAAATCCGCCGAACTCCAGGATTTAGTAAATCCGGGATTTACGGCAAAAAGGGTAGCGGAGGATTTATTCCTCGTGAGATTTGCCGGCTGCTCAAATCACGTTTGGCAGGCTCAAATCCTGCATAAATCCTGTTGCCAAAGAGCCCCTAAGTTGAAATTTTAACTTAAGATTAGGAGTGAAAATCGCAACTACCGTCGCTCCGACGATCTCTCTTTTAAGTTCGTGGGAAATCGCGAAGGAGAATGGTAAAGAAGATTCATGATCCTGTAGGAAATCTCCTTCTCATTTTTCTTTATTTTCTCCGCAGTCGCTTTAAATCCCCCGATTCTGACCCGTCAGTCTATCAAAATCTTTTTCTCGAATATCTCCAATTTTAATCTTTATTTATAGGGCATTAACACTCTGTTCGCTTTCCAATCTACTGAGTTCCGTTATTTATTTTGATTCCTATTTTGTTGGGTCAATAAACTCCTTTTTCAAGAAATATCTTTTACTATAAATTTAGATTTTTATGGTTGGTGAATTAGGTTTACCATGTTTAGAGAACTGGCGTGGAATCAATACACTGCTAGGGCTGTTAGTCAACATAAAAAGCTATTGTGTTTGTTTTTTGGCAACTCTATTTGAACCATTCCTAACTTTGTAATGCTTTATTTCACCACCTAGAACATTTATTGATGCTGTTTAGTTGGGCAGGAGGTGGAGGGTAGAGGATTTATGGCTGGGAATTTCAGTGATGATGAAGGAAACAGCAAAGGAAAGAGTTTGGAGGAATATAGTAAGGTGAAGAGGGAAGGTAAGGAGATGCATCGTTCTGGTTCGAGGCCACAGCTTGACCTCAGTGGAGCTGCAATTCAGAGCAATTCTGAGGAGAGGAACCCCACTATTTTGCTGCCTAATCAGTCCGATGACATCTCTCACTTGGCCTTGGATATTGGAGGTCTTGAATGCTATTTATATTGACACCTATTATTATTTGATGTCCCTGCTATTGTTTTTGTTGGAGAGTGGCAAAATATCATATGCATGATCTTGTCTGCTTTGCTACTGCGGGTGATAGCCTTTACATTGTCATGCTTGAATCATCTCGTTTCCTGTTTTTGTATGAAATGGATACTATTATCTTCACTTTCTCTGCTTAAAGCATGTTATAACAGACTCTGTACAGTTTCTTTTATTTATTTATTTTTTTGCCTCAGTGTTGATTGTTCAAAGGTTAGAATTTCCGTGCTCGTGTTGCCTTGTCACTGCTATTTTCTTCCATTGATACCTATATGCATAAAAGTATAGAACTATGTTGATTATATGTGAATAAAATGTCATTATGCAAATAAAGCACATGCATACATCCTATTTTTTTTTTTGAGTTAATTTGATTACAGCATTGCTTGGTACTGACCACGTTTAAATTTTCATTTAGTTGTTTTTGACCGCACGTAGTGTTCATTTGATTCTGCCTCAAGACTATTTTTTTGCTTTTATTATATTCTGCTCATTCTTATACTTGTCAATATGGAAGTACGTGATGAGTTTTGGAGAAGATTTATGTAATGCTACCGATAAGTGCTTGTGGGATTGTTGTTATGGCTAATGTCCAAGGACTTGGATGAGTGTTACAGATATTTGAACATCTTTTACTGAACGAATCATATTCTATTCCCTTTGTTAAATTTTTTAATTTGATGGATGACAGCATATGCACAAATTGTAAATAAATAGGTTGATAGACACAATTTCAATTTTTACTGATATTTGCAGCTTTAGATCAGTCAAAGAAACCCACGTTGGGATTTTAAATAGTGCATTTAAGGAGCATAATGCACAAATATCATTATTTTCATCCCATAAACCTTCTGTCATATGTACCTTACAATATTCTTGTGGTTCTAGGATCACTCATTAAGTTGATTTATTTCTCACGTCATGAGGAGCTTTCCCAAGATGATAAGAGGAGAAGGTTTATGAAGAAAAGACTTGGGATCTTTAATGGCAAGAGGCGTAGCTGCCCAATACTTGGTGGAAGGCTCCACTTCGTGAAATTTGAAACTGGGAAGCTGAATGAATGCCTGGATTTTATTTCCTCTAAGCAACTTCATCTTGGTGGTATGTATATTCTCTCGATTAGACATTGTTTATTAACGACATATTTAAGAATTAAATGATGATATATTGGCCGAACAAATAAAGTAGAAGAAATATACTTTCTGTATTTTTTCCTGTTAATCTTTTTCCTTAATTCTATTCCATAAAATTTAATTCACAGTGAAATGTGCGATTAATTAGGGAATTTTTTTCCTTGTTGATTCTTGTTTGAACGTGTGAGATTTCCATTGCAAGAGTTTCAACACCCTTAAAGAGTCAGAATGGAGCAAAGCTTCTTGAAATCAGCTGTTCCATTTTTGTAACATATTAAAGCACACTCTCCTGTATTGCAAAACTCGTCTTTCTAAACATTTTGGTTGTCTGGCCTTCACTCATCTAGATAAGTTAATCTTTTAGCGTTGTGGTGCAGCGTTAATTGTGAGGGGATGTGCCATGTACATTCTTGCTCATCAGTCGTCAGGGATGATTGACTCGCCACTTGTCATATTTTAGGCAGAGAGATGATTGCTTTATATTACTTAATTTTTGATTCCTTTATTGGACTATATGGTTCTTACTCCTTGCTCTTATTAATCAAATTTCTTATTTTGAACTGGAAAAGCCAACTGACAAATGCATTTAACTTTTCGTTTTTAATACCAGGAATTGATTCACCTTCATGGACTTCAGGAGCTCAGTATAATGGTAACATAATTATTAAGGTAATTGGTACTAAGTTTGCATGTTCTGCACGCAGCTTTGATGTTTCTTACTATGGCTTACGAAGATGCCAAATGGTTATGAAAGAAATATTTTGGCACCGTTCATAAAAAAAAAAGAGTCTAGAATTGCGATAGTTATATATTGTAATCAATTTTTGGAGAGGTTTAATCAAAAGAGGGCAAACAAAACTCATCTTTAACATGTAGAGATAAGGCAGAGCAATTTATTAAGAATATTTTGATATAGTAAATAAGATCAAGCACCCTATGAAACTACTTGATTCTGAGAAATGATAAAGCAAGATTAGAAAGAAACTTTGTAGCGAATGAACCCCTCCATGAACCTTGCTCCACAGAATTTATGCTATTGAAAGTCTCCTGTGCCGAAAACTGCAGACCTGGAGTTCCACTCCTCGCAAAAAACTATAGGACGAGGAAGTTTCCTTCTTCTGTGCTACTGTTTTCCACACTTGGTTAAGCTATAGAACCGATCTTGTTGGAATTTTCAGTTGTTTTCTTCGATACGTATTCTGTGAAGGGCAAACAATCACTGATTCCTAGCCTATGCCACTTTCGTCATCCTGTTTTACACCCTGGAAACCTCTTGAAGTCTGACTGCCACTACTCAAAGCTCGCAGTAAACCAGAAGAAGCAACCAACAAATAACCTGTACTTCTAAGGAAAAAGAAGTTATTGGCAAAGTAAGGAAAATAGAGAACCTAGTGGTTGATTTTCTGCATTTAAAGACTGACCAGCCTTTCTTCTCCTCAGCCTCTCCGACCCAAACTTTAACTGTTGGACATACTCTGCTGCCACCCTTGA
The DNA here is from genome assembly GCA_019925795.1 of Dendrobium chrysotoxum. NCBI lineage: Eukaryota > Viridiplantae > Streptophyta > Magnoliopsida > Asparagales > Orchidaceae > Dendrobium > Dendrobium chrysotoxum. Next base: position 1,236,848 of record CM034300.1, on the reverse strand, counting down.
CAGCCACCTACAGAGGGTCTGTTGGGATTTCTGATGACCTTCCTATTTGGACCTTTGGTGTTGTCATATCTTCAAGAACCTGCAAGAATTCGAAAAGAAATAAATGAATAGACAACTGCCATGGAGCTTTATTCACGTTAGGATATCATTTACACGGAATCTTTTCATTTTCCTGCTCCTGCCAATGTACAGTGGATAATCCGTTCCAACTACAGCTGTCTTCTTGTCGCAGGAGTAGCTGCTGCTGCTGCCTTGAACAGTCGCTGGAGATACCTTGGAGTACCGACAGTTGATTATGGCAGTTGCAGGGTCCACTATAACCTTCTTCCCTCTCCAAAACCTGGGAAACTCTTCCGAAAATCTGGAAAACCTGAAATCAAATTTACCAAAAAAGTTTGAGTTCTATGTAAGGGAAAGGGGTTTAAATAGGTCAACTCACTATTAAAGATTAGAATACCCCTATTCACAAATCTACTCTTTCAAAGAAAGGAAAGAAAAGAAAAGGTCTTAAAAAGAAAAGATAATTATAATAAGGACTCCACCCCTAGTGACTATATCAGTGTTGGTGGCGAACAACCAGTGTGGTTTTATGCTAGGCATATTAATTATAAAATGCATATTTGTGCTTAGAAAATTAAGAAAGAAATATTAAAATCTATAAAGGATCTTGATATGTTATTAATTATTTTAAAGTGGCATATGATTGAGTACTTTTAGCATTTATATAGTGGGATTTAAAGAGAAAATGTGCACTTCAAAAGTACTTTGAAGTTAAGAAAGGCATTCATAATTGAGTCGTTATAAACACTTCAAGTAGCTGGAGATTTACTTATGACTTTTTGATCACTATGATGGTACACCAAAGGTGAATTTTGAGCCTGTCTCTTTTTGTTTTGGTTATCAAAATGTCATAAGATGTGGTAACTTTTGTGCTATTTGCAAATGAAATAGATTAGGACAAGCATCTGTTGTAGCGAGTTACAAGTTAGAATGTCAGAGGATTTTTTAGAAAAAGATGAGCTTATGTCAACATAATGAACATTGTGTATATAATATAAAATTTTATCGTATGTCAACTTAATAATTATTCGTTTATATTGTTGGTGTATTAAGTGATATCTTGATATGATAAATTTAAATAGATAGATATATTTACACAAAATGATTATGACATAATCCTGTAATTGAATTTGGGTAGTTAAAATAAAGAAGTCTCTCAGTGACATTATTAACCTCCATGTGTCTTGTGATCAATTTGAGCGAGCACGCCAAGAATAGCGACCAACTTGTGTGAGGTCATGCAAAACGAACTTGAAATGCTTCAACTACAATCAAAATCACTTAAACATTGCCTTTTCGTGAAATGGATTGTGCTGACATCTCCAGAGCATTGAAATCAAGTAAAAAGGACCTTCATAATTGTTTTAGTCGAACACAACGAGAATGACAAACTATGGACATGACATTACACAAAAGTTGCCCAAATGTCGTCTATTTGCAAAACGGATTGCGCCAATATATATGGAACTTCAAATTTGTCTAAAGTGAACTCTTACACATACTTTGTTCAACCACTACAAAATTGTTTGACTACAGATACGAATTCACATAAAAGTTACATGAATGTTATCTATTTGTAAAATGAACTGCGCTGACATGTTTAGAATATCGAATTTGTCCAAATATAAATCTTGGCGCACTTCTATCAATTACGACAAAAATGATAAAATACGGATGCAATGCCATGCAAAAGATGGCCGAATGTCGCATATTTGCGAAATGAACTTCGCTGGCGCATGTAGAACATCAAAATTACTTGGAAGGGACTCTTATATTGATTGGGTTTCCACACGAAGGTGAAACATAAATTTGCTTGTGTGAGAGACGACAACACACAAATCAAGACGTATTATTGACTATACATTGCATGACATCACAAACACGCTTTTTAATTAATTAATTAATTAATATACTTCTTCTTCTTATTTAGTTTTATTTTAAAAAATAAAAATCCTCAAATTCCTTTTCATGAATCTTGCTTGTTGAATCCTCATACATATCCCATCGCCATTGATGACTCGTCTTGTTATCCTGTCCTTTTGCCATAGTCAATTCTATTTGATCTCGCAACAACAAAAATCTCACAAAATGAAAAACTCGCCTGCCCCCATCGTCTTTCTTTCTTTTTCCTACATGCAAACCCTCATTCCTACTCCCACCTGCTTGTTGAACCTTCGCACGCAGCTACCCTCTACAAGCTCGGCCAACCTCGTTTGTCGTCGCCCCTCCAACCTTAATCGTAACAATGCCTCGCACGCGAACTCTCCCTAACCCATCGCAATCAACTCATCTTGCCACCACCTATGAAACCATCAAAACCGTGAGCTCTTCATCTTCGAAACCTCCCTATACTTTGTGTAGCCACATAGCCACTCTGCTTGCAATCTCTCCGTGCTCTTGCAACAAGCCTTTCCCCTCTTGGTTTCCTCGCATACAACAAATTGGCAAACTAAACGCCATACCATTTCAATCTCAAACCATTCCAACCGTAACTTTCCTAACATCTCAGTAGATCAACACCACCCCGACATTCCTTCTATGTTGACCTTCTCTCCCTATCCCTAAGCTTTATGAGATCTTCCAAATATTCCTGCTGCCATTTCATTTCAAACAACTCGCAAGTTGTCGACAACAACCAAACATACTTTCACAGCCACACCCCTTACTCTCTCCTTCTCACTTTTTCTTTCACTCTCTATTTTTCTCATTGTAAACAAAGATATAAACCCCTCTTTCTCTCTTTAGCTCGCCCCCTATCTCTCTCTAACTAATTGTCCTCTCCCTAACTTTCCCTCTCTAAATAATACCTCTCTTTCACTCTCTCTTTTTCTCTCTCAATATAAAAATAAATAAATAAATATAAAACACACACATTAGAACAATGCATACGAGTACTTAATTTAGAGGTGATGAAGGCATATGCGTTCTATTTTTAAGCGTGGTGGGATGAAATAGCCCCTAGCCGTGGTGCCTTAAAAAATTGACCATGCATGTTTTTTATAAGCATGGAGGGAGGGCCTAGAACTCTCAAAGAAGCCACCCATGTGAGGGAGGCATGGGAGGTTGCTGAAATTCAAATCGTATGGGCTTACAAAGAACATAACATTAAATGATATTTTTGAACAAAATATATCAGATGAAAGAACAAAAAACACAGAATAAGAACGAACATTAAACTGAAGTTGGACTTATAAGGGATTTGTATTGAACACAATTGCTTGTCTATGGGCATAAACAAATCCCCCTCAATATCTTTAGAACTCTTATGAACAAATGAACTCTATAAATCGGGCACCAAAATGTGAAAATGAGTTTGGCAACACCTATCTTGTTTATAGGACAGAGAAATGATTCCCTGTGGGACCAACCGTGCAAAGTTACAAATACAACATGATGAAAGTATTCACATCTTGAAATATACCATAATTCCTATTTGTCTTCAATGCTATCAAATCTACAACAAATGCATGTAAAATAGAAGACTTTTATTTTCAGAATAAAACTTGTGTGCATTTTAGAGATTAACGCTCTCGCAAATTATAAAAATTCAGATGTTTTGAAATCCTATGTGCATCAAAACATAATTCTCGAATTCAAGTACAACACATTAAGTAGCATGCCTCAAACTCAAGAAGCATGAAGCCACCTTGAAAAGCATGTCACTGTTTTGAAAAGCATGAAGCTGCTACGAGATATACACCACTATTCTAAAACTCACAAACACAACAAAAGTCGTGCAAATACACAATGCAAATACATCAAAATACTTGTAAGTATATAGTGTAGATGTACCGAAAAAATATAAGTACATTAAAGTGCATGCGAATCAATATGAAAGTGCATTGTGTAGGCGCATTAAAAAGCATATAAGTACATTGAAAAATTTGAGTACACGATACAACAACAACAACAAACCTTTATCCCACTATATGAGGTCGACAAATGCAAATGCATTAAAAAGCATGCAATTGCGTGGAATAGATTCATTGAAAAGCACATAAGTACATTGAAAAACGTTTGAGCGTATTGTGCAGATGCACCGAAAAATATACAAATGCATAAAAATGTTAAAATGCGTAAAAAAGTCTGCACATCAAATCATCTAAAATAATTTTACCTGCATGTGCTCCAACATAGGGGTGTCAAAACTTGATCGGACCCGGACCCTATCCTAACTAGCGTCTTGAAAAGCACCCGTGTAGGTTGCGCTAGCGCGCACCCCGCCCGCACATGCTCGCTGCCTCTCCTGCTCGCTCCTGCTTCGTTTGCACGCACTCTCGCCCGTACAGTGCCGCACCTGCCCGAGCCCCTTCGCCCGCAGGCCCTCCATGCGCTGTTCCCATTCGCGACTCTGAGTTAGCGGGTCGGGTTTGGGTCGAACCCAGAATTGACCAGGGTCCAATTCAGCTGACCCGAACCCGAACCCGACCCGATTTTGCAAACGAATTAGAAATTTTGACCCAGACCCAACCTGTCGGGTTGTCGGGTTGACCCGACCCTAGCTCCAACAAGTATACTAAACGTTTGAACATGTTGTTTGAGAATATATTGTAGAAGAAAAATAAAAATGAATTCAGATTAGATCCGATTTTCTACAAGCATGTTGGTAGAATCGATAAGGTTGGAAATAATAAAAATAAAATATTCACTTTAGTTTTCAAGATGTCCCCAAATTCCAAAACTAATCAATTAGATCTTAAAGTATACAAGTTAAAAATAAAATTAATATATGCAAAATTCAGAATATTTTAAGTGAAATTAATTAACTAAAGCTTAGTGTAAAATCCATCCACCCTACACAATTGTTTATCAAGAGTGGTAAATTTGAGAATAACATCTGCTCATAAAGAGTCAATGTTTTGTTGAGCGTGCTAATATGATTCATTTTCAAATGATCTCTTAGTAGTAAGGACGTGACATGCATCCTCAAATTGATGGTTTCGCTGCCAAATGACATCACAGATGAATGATTATGACCAGGGTCCTTTAATTGGGTGGTTTTATCGCAAAATGATACTATTAATTACGGCCGCGGCCAGATCTTGAAGTTCCCTAATGGCTAAAAAAACTTTCGAGTAATGAATCATATGGTGTTTTTGATAGGACACAAAGCCCTATGTTAGTTAATGTTGACTTAAATATGTTCCCTTAGACAAACATTCATCGCAGGTCTATTAGTTCCCTTAGATGAAGCAACCTATGAGTGCCAATAAGAATACTTTGGTTACGTTGGTTAATACTACCACCGTTGATTTAGTAGACTAGGGCCCATGATAACCTGGGACGAATGAATCATGAGATCTTGATTGTGTTTGTTATCATTTTCTCTCACTATTCGCTTTAAGTTCACAGTGGTAAAATTTCTCATTCTAAGATCATATTTGTTGCCTGCTATACATTAAGTACTTAGCTTCTAATTACTAGCATTAATTTAAAATTCTCTCTTGTTATTGAGAGAGGTTATTAATCATAGTGACTTGTGTCAATGAGAAACTTGGAATCAGATCATGAAGTCCTTGCAAAATGAGGGTGAAATTTCTGATTAGTGTCTTATCTTCAATTTAATCTGCCTTTTGAAAATTTAACTCAAAACCACCAAAAACTCTCTCAGTAGAGCTAGGGCGAATTTTTGGAACCCATAGACATGTAGTAAGAGAATATTACGGGGATAAAAATAAATTTTATAAAAGTACAACTAAATAGACTATGCATGAAACAAATAAGTTACTTATTTGAATAAGGCTGATGTAACTAAAAACAAGGGATAACAGATGGGTAATTAATTTGTAGGTGGGGAAGTCCATAATATATCTTTTTCTGAGTTTTTGGAGAGATTACTTGCATGCCATTGATATCATATTAATCGTTTTAGTTTTCTTGATGCCTATATTCTTAGCATTTCTAATCAATAAAAATCAATGCATTGCCACTGAGGTTGGTTTGAGAATGTGCACTAGTGTTTGTTGCATGCCACTATGTGTGTGGCTTATTCGTTGTAATCTTGTAATTACAAGTAGTTGTGTTGGCTTTTGAGACAAATTTGTGAGTAATTCTGTTTTTGTTGGAAGGCCACTGGTGGTGGAGCATATAAATATGCAGATGACTTTAAAGAAAGGCTTGGGGTTAGTCTTGATAAAGAAGATGAGATGAATTGTCTTGTGGCTGGAGCAAATTTTCTGCTCAAGGTTTGTTATGTTTTATGCCTCCTTGTAACTTTTAAATTAAATGGTCTCCCTTTCTGATGTTGCACATATATATATTTCCTAAATTTCTGAAATCATTTAGGTTGTTTTTCTGGATTATTGTGAGATGATAATCAACTTGATAATTAATTTGCTACATATAACCGTTATGATTGATAACTTCCATCTTGCTTCCTTTCTACTACTTAATAGCATGCAATTTAACTGCTTATATAACTTACTTTTAATATTTTCCAGACTTGTTAGCTAGGTGAAGTACTATATATTTGTTTGATAATATCGCTGGAGTTTTTAACTGATTGCATCGCAAGGACTTGAAAATAATGTACATGCATAGTCCCAGGTAACAGTTTAGACCAGGATGGCTTTATCAAAGTGTTACCATTGTACATAAATATTAAATGTTGGAGTTTCTTTGGAAAATAATGCCGTTTCATACCAAAAACCTATATCAAAGATGCAAATAATATGGTTAATTTTGTGAGAAACTGCTTCCCAAAGATGCTTGAAATTCTTTATTTATCCTTACACTCTTATATCTTTGATGTGATACAATCAGAGTTACATTAAGAAATTAAAGAAAGATAATCAACAAAGCATTCCAAATTAAAAGTATTACTTATAACAAGGAATAGTTCTAGGAATTCATTCTTAGCTTTCAACTTGCTTAGGCAAAGAAGAGCGATGAAGATTAACCAAACAATCTAAGTAAACGCAAAGAGAAATTGTAACGCTACAACGGCAAACAAGAATCCACGATTTAATAAAGAGAGCTTTCACCTTTGAAACCTTTCACTCAACTAGTCTAGGCTTTAGCAGAAGAAGAGTCTCCACGTTAGAATCGAGATCACTCCAAGGAAGAAGGAACCTAGGATCGTCGTTCTTGGAGAAGTAGCCGGAGTAGCGGAGTACGTTGGGTCGTCCGGTGATGACCCAAGGTGTTTTGGGTTTTTGTTCGTCAATCGTCGTGGAGAGTTGAAAGAGTATCCGATCCACGTAGTCTTTTACCGAATCGTCGTACTCCAATTTGGATCAAAGAATGGAGACAATAGAATATCAACTTCTCCTTGATTGTTGTAGGCGAATCCGTGTCGATCTCAGGATCGGCCATTCATGACCATCGAAGCTCTCTACGGAATAGTGCCTTGGGGAATCCGCCGGTTGGAAGAAAAGAGGGGGGGGGGGGGGGGGAGAGATTGTGGGCGGCGGCAATAGAGAGAGAGGGTAGGGGCGGGTGAGGCTAGGTGAGGTTTTGGGAGAGGGAGGAGGGAATAGATTTAGAAAGGCTGAAATTAATTTCAGATTTTTTAATAGGAGGGAGGGAATTAATTTGAATTTCAAATTCATCCTATAAAGGGGCTAGGGCGACTGATTTAGGGGTGGATTAATAGGGTATTAATTGCCATGCATGGGAGGGGATTGGAGAGAGAAATTCAAAGGGAAGGGGGGCCGGCCATGTAGAGGGGGGGGGGGGGGGAGAGGGTATTGCTTTAAATAGGTGGGTCCCAAAGATTAATTAGAGATTTAAATCAAATCTGATTTTAATCTCAGATTTAATTAAATAGGAATGTTTTCAAATTTAAGTTCTAGGATTAGGAAAGTGCTTGAATTTCAAATTTAAATTTGAAATCCAATTAAGTAACTTTCCTAATTGACTAAACCTATTTTAGGAAAGTGAATAATGGCTAAAGGGATTTGAATTTCAGAATTTTGGCTAGGGGGGTTGTTGGTGGCCGACGAGTTGGGGCTTGTGGGGGCTTCGGCTGGGCTAGGTGGAGGGGTGGTTGGGTCAAGGGGTTGGCGGGTGTGGGGCCAGGGAAGGATTGCCGCCGGTTGGGAGGAGGGAGGGCTGCGGTGGTATTGGGGTGGAGGGAAAAAGGAAAGGTAGCGAATTTCGAGAGAAATTATAAAGAACAAGGAACTCACAAAGAGATCTTGACGTCGTGGAACTCACAAAGAGACCCCTTCTCCTATCATGAACTCACTAAGAGATCAAGACAACAAGTGAAAATTTTCATTCCAATATTCATTAACCAAATACAATAGAGAGGGGCTTTATATATAGACCTCTCAATGAATAAAAGAAAGCAAATGACTAAAGTGCCCCTTGGGCTACAAATAACAACTAGCTACCCTAAGGGTGAAAACGGAAAACTGAAATAGCAACATACATAATACATAAAATGCATCAAAAATAAATGCTCTTCATCATGGCCGTCGATCTCCGATGCTTCCTCTGATAGACGCGTCGGAACCTTCTGTTGATGTCCTCATCAATCTCTCCATCACCTCCTAGACTTTTCTGCTATCTAAAAATCCTTTATTAGTTGTGCTTTACTTTTTGAGAATACTGTTGACCTAAAAACTTAAGCTTTAGTTTGCACTTCAGTGTTGGCTTTATTGCTAGCAACACTCTCTCCTACCATGTGCGTGCACACTTAACTTTTCAAAAGATACCACTTTTTACACTCCATGACTACATAGACCAAATAATTTGAGATTGGATTACCAAACTATAAGCAACGTTATACATTCAATACTCTTCTTGGAACCTTTTTTCTTCATTAGCTTTACGACTTTGAATTTTCCTTGCTTTCTATATACAGTTGGAATATCAGCAATGTTGATGAATTTTTGTTTATTATGCAGGCAATACGACATGAAGCTTTTACTCACATGGAGGCCAGAAGGAGTTTATGCAGATTGATCAACATGATTTGTTTCCTTACCTTCTTGTTAATATTGGGTCTGGCGTTAGTATCATCAAAGTAATGTACATGAGTGATATCCATTGTATTTTATCGCCTTGTCTTATGGATTTTTTGCAGCATCCTAAGGTGGTCAATATTTATTTGCATGTAGGTAGATGGGGATGGGAAATTTCAACGAGTTAGTGGCACCAACGTTGGAGGTTTTACGTGGTATATGGGGCCTGGGAAAACTGTTAACAAAGTGCCAGAGGTTTGATTTCCTTTTAATATTTTATTACTAAGCTTTTTATTTTGTTGTGCATTTTTATACTTGTGGTTTGTTGGTTATTTTGTAGTTTTGATGAACTGTTAGAGCTAAGCCAGAAAGGAGATAGCAGTAACATTGACATGCTTGTTGGCGATATATATGGTGGGCTTGACTATTCCAAGGTATTTCTGTGGCTCTTAAGTCTTTTAAAAAAGAAGGATTATGAAAAAAACTGAGTTATTTAAGCATTCTAGTTAATTTATTGGTATATGTATCCTTAATAGTTACGGCTTTTGCCGTTTACTTTCTGAAGGAACTAAAATATATTATACTTGTTTGATCTCTTGCCACTCAAGATTGTTGTTTATTTTCTAACCTCGTGGTTTTTCATACACATCAATGATCTGATAATTGTGTAGGATAGGCTTCCGGCATTGGTAAAAAATGATTCTATTCAAAATCATAGTTGTTGAATATCGAAGTACAACTATTTTTCCTCTATCTTAATTGAACAGCAAGGTTTTTGTATATGATGCTAACCATTCTGAGAGAATTAGTGATGTCAGGCTTCTTTTCCTTTTTCATGACGCTAACTTTGTAAAAACGTTTTGTAATTGAGGCCATGATAAAACAATGATCTTCTGTTTCTGTTGTCTCGTATAACTTTTCTCCCTTTCAACCATCTGCAACTCATCCTGGCTAATTGCGTGCTTGAAATGTATTGAATTTACTGTTGGTGCGTATAGTTTGAGCAGCAGCTTGTGTTGTTAATATCATATTATCTAAGAACTTGTGTTGTCTATTTCACATTATCTATGAGAGTAGGCACTTAAATACTAAGTGCCAAGTGCTTTACCTCCATTTTTAGCGTGGATGTGTGGAATGCGGTAAGCTTTGTTGTATTTCAACAATTGATGACTAAGTTTTATCTATTTGAATTAGTATTTTTCTATGCACTGCAGATTGGCCTTTCAGCATCTACCATTGCGTCAAGTTTGGAAAGACCATTTCGACATCCAAAGAGCTTTTGGACTATAGTCCTGAAGATATCTCACTGTCTCTTCTCCGCATGATATCATACAACATTGGGCAGGTTTCCTATTTAGCTATTCACAAGTATTAGTAAATTAATCTAAATCATCAATTTGATTTTTTTTTCTTTTTCTCTTCAAAATATTTATTATCCAAGCATCTTAATGATACCATGGAGTTTATTTTCAACTTTTGCCTAAATTTCTCTCTTTTATTGAAATTAGCATTGTGTGTTTCAAGTTATGATGGCAAGCAACGTACAAAAGTGCTAGAAAATCTTAAGGCAGTAGCCCAAAACCCAAGTGATAATGCCACCCTAGGTGCTTACCCCAAAAAATTGAGATGCTAAAAATGAAATAGCTATATCTATTTATAAGAAAAATAAAACCATTGAAGCATCGTTCCTTTCACGAAGCAAATTGCATTGCATTTGGAGAGTTGAAATTACCAAGATAAGGCCCCCGCAATCGATTCAATTAAACACGATGAAAATGATAGACGATGTATGTGACATTATTCAAAATCATGCTATTGTCGCACGTTTCATGAAATGTATTACACTAATGCGTTCGCAATGTCGCAAATAGCTGAAAAGGACACACATGTATTGTCATATTGCCTGGGTCATTGAAGTAAAAGAACGAAATTATTTGCGCACAAGATAAGAATGAAGTTATATGTTTACGAGCTACGAAAATTGTCAAAAAAGGGACATGTTATAGATTAAATTAAAATAAAAATAAAAATTATAATTATATAATTAATATTATTTCTTTATTAAAAATAACATTTAAGATTATTGTTATAATTATAGTTACATATTTAATAATAAAAATCATAAAAAAATTATTTTGTTTAATTATATATTTTATACTTATTTGCTACTATATAATTTTTTTTTTCAATATTACTATGATTCATTGCTCATCTCACTCTCCCTTTTCTGAGGTGTCATCCATGCGTAATTAATGTAACTGTTAGAGAGATGATTAGTTTTATCGCTTAAATATTTGACCATATTAAAAAGAAATAAGAAGAAAATAAATTTTACTCTTTCCCATTTTCCTCCTCAATCCTTCATCCCCAAAGCTCCGCAATGCTTCTTTTCAATCTCATGAAATCCTCTTGTCTCTGTTCATGCTCTCCCTGTCATCCATCATCTTTCAAATCCCAACTCGCTATTATTTCCTCTCCATCTCTGAGCCCCTTTCCAACTTCGCCTCTCCTCATGTTGGCCAATTGCAAGCAACCACCCTCAATCGACCTTAATCTGTAGCTCCCCAAACCCATCTCCCTTGTCTGCACCTAGCACCCACTTTTCCTATGTTTCTTCTCAATTCCTCCCAGCACCCTACCCTCTCATTATTGAAACTCTCAATTTTTTTGCTCTGCCTTCCATTCTCATAAACCTATGCCCCACTCTCGTTGTGGGTTCTCTTGCTCCCCATAACCCTCTATCTCCTCAGCTGCAACCTTTCCATTCGCACTCCAATGCCCGATCCCTCTTTCCCTTCCCATACTCAGAACTACACAATCTCCCCATCTCCTCGTATAGAGTTGACCGCAAACCTCATAACTCTTCTTTGTCTTCACAAAATTGCAAATAACCCAACTCCTCTTCTCGTTTATCCCTAACATCTCATCTCTAGAACCCACAGCCTGCTCGATTCCATTTCTCTCTCATTACTCACTTTCACTCTGTCTAGAGAATCCATTCACACGCCAGCACACACCCTCATTATAGCCCCCTTGCAAGCTCCACCTGCTACTCTTCCTCTGACATCTCCTCGACAGCCAGCCACTCTAACACAAAACCCATCAACGATCAACTCCTCTCAGCTGCCAACTTGATCTCCTCCTTCCTCACAAAACTTCCAAGCTACTTGCAAAATTTTCTGCCTTCCTTGTTTATCAACGCTCGAGCCTCTTCTCTTCTTCTTTATCAAAGCCACTAGTCATGCTTGACGCGACTAGCGAAATCTATCCGTGCTTTTTCTTAATATGACGGGAAACTGGTAGGGTGATGCTCGTGACGCAACAGGTAAGCCTTATGCATGCTTTTTTAGCATGATATAGAATAATACACTTTATTGCAAATTTTCATGCAGGTACCTCATTTATATCTTTCTTGGCATAGAGGGTTTTGAAGATCACGGTTGTGGCGTATTAGGACACCTGTGCATGTCTTTCTTGATGTGGTGGGCATGCTTAATATTCCTCGTAGAGGCCCCTTATGTAGGGAGATGGAGGAGGTTGCTGAATTTTAACTGAATGAATTCATAGGAAACAATTAAGAAGAATTATTTTTGAATATAAATGTGACTAAATGCAAGGACAAAATGCAATAAGAGAAATATGTTGAACACAAAATTGAACATAAAAGAAAATTTATAGGGGATTTACAAAATAGAATATGCTCACCGCATTTTTACAGCTCTCTGCATTAAAGAGCCCTTCTATTTATATGCAGGAAAAGGTTCCATGTGGGTTCCATCAGAATAAAATGCACATCATATGTATTATGACATTTTAAAATGCAAAATGTTATGTAAGTTGTGACAATCAATGGTGGTGTTGCTCCTTTACCCAGAGAATTTATAATTTGTCAACCTTATTGGGAACCATTTGCTTCTAGGCATCTCTACAAATGTGACCAATCTTGCTCCTATTTCATTACCCAAATTTGTGCCACTACCGTTGCCCAACATAAGAAGTCAATGGTGCCTACGATGTTGGCTTCATCTACCATCAAACAATGCCTACTAAAGCTCTCATATCAACTTTGTTAAGCAATGATATCGTAGTCATCAATTCTCCATTGAGAACTCTGTCCATCTACTTGCATCAATGAATCATCGGCTCTAATGATGACGCTAGCATCCTACCAATCAAAATTAAGTATGTTAATCCACTCACTTTGGTCAAAACATTCTAGCTATCCAACTGACATACCCGTGATTGCTTACTCCAAAATGTTCTGAAAGTTAAGACTTCTTTACAAAATTCAAAATCAAACTTTATATATATGTTTTCAAGCGGTCTTCCTTATTTATAGGGCAAGGTTGTCTCACTTCACAAGTCTAATCCTCCATGTCACTAAGGCGAGAGTAGACAAGACCTGCCCCAACAAATGGTTTTAAATTCTAATCTTTTGGTCTAATATAATGAACTCACGTGTCATAAACTAAGAATCAAATGCTCAATCACAAAAATCATTTAAATACGTTCGCATTAGTCATTCAAAGCCTATTATGAAAAAAAATCATTTCAAATGAAGCTCTGCGGCCACCTCACTTGTATGATAGCTTATAAAATTAATCTTTTGAACCCTATCCTCTATAAGCAAGAAGACAAGTTCAAAAACAATACCCTAATGATGTTCATCTTGAAAGCGAATCTCCAATGGAGGGGATCATTTTGAAAATATTGGCAAATCCCGACGCAATTCATTTCTGGCTCAAATTAAGATAAAAATAAAAAAAATACAAAACACTTAAGAAATCACATTATTAAAAATATCCAAGCAAAATTGATTGCACTAACTTAAAGTAACAATCCATCCACCATCAACATCAGCTTTTCGAATGTTAGAAGTTTAAGATAAATCTAAGTTCACAATGAGCCAATGCTCTATGAGTACCTCTATGATCACTCAAAAAAGATATCACACTAGTAAGGATGTGACACATGTACTTTAACCTATTGATTTTATCACCAAATTGTGTTGCTAGATAACTGTTGTGACTGAGTCTCTTTGATCAGGTGGTTTCACTGCAAAGTGAATCCATTATATTACGGTTACTAGGGTTGTAAATGAAACCAAGCCAAATCGAGCATGTGTTTGTTCGTGTTTGAGTTCGTTTATTATCAGCTTGTTCAAACTTGGTTTGAGCTCGATTCGAGCTTTTCTGTTCGTGTTCAAGCTTGGTGTGTTAACTTAATTGATGTTTATATTTGGTTCATGTTCGATTCATTTCATGCTTATCCAACTTTAAATATGCAAGCCTTATCGAGCTATAAACGAGCTTTACTTCTAGATATTCATTAGCTTAACAAACGAGCCTGCTAACAAACAATTATCTCGAGCCTGTTCGCGAACATATCTAGTGAATATTTTTGAACTAACAAATGAACCTGTTCACGAATATATATTGTAAATGTTTTCAAGCTACCAAATGAGCCTGTTCGCGTATATATCTAACGAGGGTTTTCAAACTATCAAACAAGCTCGTTCACCAACAAATCTAACGAGTGTTCTCGAGCTATCAAACGAGCCCGTTCATGAACATATATAGCTATATTTTTGAGCTACCAGTTGAGCTCATTCATGAACAAATGAGTTATGATTCTTCTTATAAAAAATTTGTTCATGAATATTTAAACACAAACAATCTAGAAACCTGAACATTTATAAAATAAGAATAATTTTTATTGCATATAACTAAATAAATATTATAAAATAAAAAATAATTGTAATTAATTATATATAATATTGATTTAATACATATTTATAATTGTTTTAATAAATATCAATTATTTTAAAAATTTATTGATTAATATTTATTATATCATTAAATTATAAATAATGTAAAATATTTATATTAGGTATGTTATCATTTTTATAATTAAATATTAATCAAATTTTTAACAAGCTTATTCACGAGCTCTGTATCGAACAAAAATTGAGTTTTTTTTATCGAGCTTCATGTTAAGCTTTATGCACGAGCTTTAAAAAGATGTTTATGAATATAATTTAGTCGAACGCAATAGTTGTTCAAATTTGTTATTTAAGCATAGAGTATTTAAGAAAATTTTCAAGCTTGTTTGCTTAGTTAAATTATCATGGCGAGCTTTAATTGAGGCGAGACTCGAGTAGCTCGTTCGAACACTTAGTTCGTTGTAGCCCCAACTGTTATGATCAAAGCCCAAATGTTCCTGTGTCTGAGCTCCTTAAGTTTGTGAATCATAGGATGTACTTGAGTCTCTTGGATGATGCAATCTATGGATGTTGACAAGGATCACATAGTCAAATTGAATCGATTGCCTCCACCGACTGAGTAAATCATGGTCTATAACAACTTGAGACGATAGATCTAATATGATTGTGATCGAGTTTTGTCATCCTTCCCCCATGCCATTACTTTAAGCAAACATCCGTAAATATTTTCTTTTCTAAAATCAAAATTGTTATCATTATAAGATATGCATTTAACAACTATTTAATGAGCTTTAATCAAAAGTTTACTCTTATGATCATGAAAGATAAATAACCTTAGTAGCTATGAAAACCCTAGGACCAAATCAAAAAATTCTAGTAAAATAAGGGTGATGAAACATCTGAGCAGTGTCTTATTTGTAATATAATTTCCTTCTAAAAATTTGATCCAGAACAAAAACCTTCTTAGAAGTGCTTGGCATTAAATTTTGAGGCCCACACTATTTCATCTTAATCAATCCATGCTATCCTCTCTATTATTGGATTTATAACCTTGCTTCTCATGAACTGTTACAATGAGTTCATCCTCTTCATCTTCAAGATTTAATACTGTAGAACTTGAAAATTTTGCACCTAAATTTGATCCAAATGATTGCTAGTGTACATTTTTGTTTTTTCACAACAGTTTGTTTTTTCCTAATGTACATTAAAAACTAACTCATCTTCAATCTTCAATGTTAAAGTTTTAGCAGCCATCTTTTTAATTAAGGCTGGGCTCTCACCCTATTGGCATGTCTACCACAAATAGGGCTCCTAGGCAAGCACTCGGCTCGCATTTAATGGTACTGATATATAAGTACTTTAATGAACCTTGACCTGCAGGTTTTACTATAAACACCATTCTTTTTCCCTGTCTTCTGAGTATTTGTGTTGCCATCCGATTTTTAGCTATTTTTTCTGCTTTAACGATTATCTTCTCCAATTTCCCCCTAAAATCTCTCATATAGCTCTTCATGGAGGTTCTGCTTTGTCCACATTTGCTTTCCAGCCATATTTTTCCTAGGATGCTGGTTTTTCTTATATATATTGAGCTAGTCTTTTTGCATACACAATTCTATACTTGTAATGACTTTTCATTGAGTTAGTTTAAAAGATTCATTTCTTTTCAATGTTATTAAAGTATTCAAGTAACTAGTGTTAGGACTTCAAGTGATGGCTGAGATGGTCAGGATCTTTGTTTCTATATAATGAGGCCCAGTTTTAAGTTCATGCAACTTTAAGTGATAGCTAAGATGGTCAGGATCTTGATAGCTGTATAGGAGACCCAAGTTTAAGTACCTCTAAGGTCATAACTTACACTTATCTATTAAACTTGGCTACCTTGTTTAGTCGGTCTCAAAGTAGACATGAATAGACAAAACTGATTTTGAGGATTTTTTACATTTTCCATTACAAAAAATTTTTTGTTCATCTTTTCTTCCTTTTCCTCTTAGACAAATTTTACTTTTTGTTGTTCTTGCTATGCACTATGCTGTGTAATTTTCAAATGTTACTTTCATTTTTCACGCATATAAAACTGTAGCTTTCTTATTCAATTTCTTTGTGGCAGATCTCATATTTGAATGCTCTTCGTTATGGCTCAAAAGGATATTTTTTGGAGGATTTTTTATTCGTGGTCATGCTTACACCATGGATACTATATCATTTGCAGTGCATTTCTGGTAATTACTAAAAGCATCACATAACGTGTAATACTTATCCATTATCAAAATGTTGATTTTCCTTTATTTCCGAGGAATTAGTCGGCTTTATGACATTTGTTCACTGGCTATTAACAGAATTTCCATAATATATCACGGTCTTACGTACTACAGCTGCTTGTTCTTCTAATCAATTCCAATACCTTTTTTGTATTGCTTGTATCAATTTAAGTTGGTTTCATTCCTTCATATATATTGGGCATTTGTATTAGGTCCAAAGGACAGGCAAAGCCATGTTTCTACGGCATGAGGGTTTTCTAGGAGCACTTGGTGCTTTTATGAGCTATGAAAAGCATGGTCTTGATGACTTGATGGCCCATCAGTTGGTTGAAAGATTCCCTATGGGTGCGCCTTATGTGGGGGGAAAGATTCATGGTCCAACTCTTGGTGACCTTAATGAGAAGGCAAGAAAATTGTTTTAATTTGTTTTGATATTTCGGAATGTTTTTATTTGCCCTTACGGTGTGTCATTGGTTTTACTGTTTGATCAGAGCATTTTCATCATTTGTTAATCTGGTAATTTTGTATGTTTGTTGAAGGTTATATAACTTGTAATAGAGTCATGCTTCATTGGGGAGAAATATTCCTAGCACCTGATTATATATAAATTTAAAGAAACTCCAAGATCTTGTATCCTAAGTCAATCTATATTTAGAATAAGATCTCTGCAATAGTGTTTTAATTTTTTAAAATTTTTTTCTCTTGAAATACGGAGATGCCTACATGTGTATAAATCTCTTAATGATTGTTCACTCTTTCACAGCTTTAGTGCTTATGTTTAAAATCCATTATTTTCGGGAAAATCACCTTTTTGTATAATTATGATGATGACGGCTATGCAGATTTCTTGGATGGAGAAATTTATACAGAAAGGTACTAAGATTACAGCTCAGTCCCAATGGCTCCACCTGGAACTACAGGTATGGGGGTTTTGAACGTCCTTCTTCTAGAGGCAACACACTGCGTTCAGATGCAAGTGCTGCACTAAATATCGCGTGTTCTTCATCTTGTACTTCATTGGAGGTGTTTCCCTTATGGCCGACCCAAAGAAGTAAGCAGTTGCTAATAGTGTAATATGTTTTAACTTCAACACTTGTTTTTTTTTTGTTAGCTTTTATTGATTGAAATGCTCGTGAAGTCAGTAGAATAATGCTATCATAATACGCTGGATTGTGGTCAACTGCAGCAGTTAACTAAATACTAATACTAATATTATAGCAAAATTTGCTTGGAATCTAATTGCATTATGATATTTTGTTTTCATCAATTTTGTCATATTATCGTAGTTTTAATGATTGAAATAACCACCAAATGAGAAGGTTATTCCATCATAATAATGTGGATTATGGTTATTAGCCGGTAGTCTATGATGCATCGACACGGACACGACTTGACATTGACACGGGATACGTCAATTATTAAAAATATTGGACACGGATATGGGTTAGATACGAGACTATAATTTTTATATCTTACAAATAGTGTTTATAAATTGAATAAGCAAAATATTGATAGTAATATTGAGAAATATTAGATTTTTAACTGTTATTTGTGCTTAAAATGATTAATATTATGATATTGAGAGTCGGGCGCCATTGTAGTGTGCTAGACATTGAGAGAGGAGATAATAATTCTATTGAGACTCGGACATCAATGTTGTGCAATGGGCATTGGATGTTGATATTGAGACAACATTGGCTGTTGATGTTGAGGACGTTGGCATCGACGCGAGATGGTTTCGTTTGTCAATGTTGGGACGATGTTAGGTAAAAGATGAGATGTCGTGACTACGTGGGTAGTGTGATTTTGGGTGTAGAAATTGCTAGCGTCGAGCC